>CM019148.1:288366729-288543983 GCA_009733165.1 Naja naja
CCATCAAAGCTCAGCTGGAGTTAAAGTGGATGGGTTAGGAGGATGTGTTGGATACTGAGTAGTTTTTCAACTTTTCAGTGATGTCCCCTGGACCCAATTGTTGGAGCTTCTTTGGTGAAGCTGCATGTGTTCAGCCCGCCATTAGTTCAAGGATGCCCAGGGCTGCAGCATGCCTGATACCCAGTTGTGCTAGATATGATTCAAAAGGTTGGCAGTAAATTGAGGACCATTGTCAGAAACAATAACATCAGGTAACCCATGAGTTAAAAAGTTTCTTGCTGCTTGATGCATCTGCTGTGGTGGAGGCCATAGGGATAATCTCCAACCATCTGGAGTATGCATCTACCACAATAAGGAAAGTGCCTTGGTAGGGCCAGCAAAATCAATATGAATCCTGGACCATGGACAGGCATTCCCATTCCTGAGAGGTGGTGCAGGCCTGACTCTTCTGGGAGTTTGGACAGGATGCAACCCAGTTTTCAACCATTTTGTCTATACCTGGCCACCATACATAACTCCTGGCCAATCCCTTCATTCTGACAATACCGATGACCCTTATGTAACATTTCCAAACCTCTTTCTGCAGTTTTGCAGGAATAACCACCCTGTTTCCCACAAAATACATCCCTTAAAACAGATAATTCAGTTTGCCTGGATTTGAAAGGTTGGGAAGCCTGAGGTAGATCTTGCAGCTGCCAACCTTTTTAATCCAACTCACAATAGGAGCCAATAAAGTGTCCTTGGCAGTTTCTCTAGCAATTGTAGCAGCATGGACTGGAAGCTTGGCAACAGTTTCTAGAAAAAGGTGTAAGTTTCAGGAGCAGGGTCCTCAGTGTGCAGAGGAAGTGGGCAGCGACTCAATGCATCTGCATGCCCAATGTCTTTTCCTGGTCTATGGATGAGTTTGTATGAATAAGCAGCAAGAAATTCAACCCATCTCAGCATTCTGGGTGACAGGATGGTTGGTGTTGGTCTATCACCTGCCATAATGCCCAACAGTGGCTTGTGATCTGTGACAATGGTGAATCTTCTCCTATAGACGTATTCGTGGAACTTCTTGACTGCTGCTATGATTGCCAAAGCCTCTTTGTCCAGTTGACTGTAGTTCCTCTCTGCTTTAGTCAAAGTGAGTAAAGGCAATGGGAGCTTCCCTTCCACTGGGAAGCATGTGGCTCAACACCCCCCCCACTCCAAAAGGGGATGCATCACAAGTTAATACTACAGGTAAAGTCCCAGAAAATTGTATTAATACACAATCAGAAGTGATTAGTTTCTTGATATTGTTAAATGCAGACTCTTCTTTTCTGCCCCAAACCCATGCAGATTTTTTGTCCAGTAACCTATGTAAGGGTTCTGCAATGGTTGCTTTCTGAGGTAGAAACATGTGGTAGAAATTAACAAGTCCCAGGAATGCTTGCAAGTCAGTTTTGCATTTTGGTCTGGGGGCTTCTTTGATTGCCTGTACTTTGGCTTCTGTGGGATGGATGCCCTGTTGATCAATCATATATCCCAAGAATTCTACTTTGTCAGTTCTTAGTGTACACTTTTCTTTTTTTACTTTTAACCCTGCTTTTCTGAACCTGGTCAGGACTTCTCTGAGTTTCTCCTGTAACTGAGTGTCATTTTCAGCAGAGATTAAAACATCATCAAAATAGGGCACTACCCCAGGTAAGTTACAATGGTTTGGGCATCTGCAGTTAGATCATCTACTGTTAACTACTGGTATGCTTTGGCCAGGTGCAATTTGGCGAAGACTGTGCCCCCACCCAGAGAATGTAATAAATGATGAACCACTGGAACCGGATATGCGCTCTGTTGTAGCGCATGGTTCAATGTCCCCTTGTAATCCCGCAGATTCTCACGGAACCGTCAGCCTTGACTGGCGTGACTATGGGTGTCTCCCACCTGGAATGGTCTGTGGGCTCTAGTACCCCTTGGGCTATCAGTTTATCTAATTGTTCATCTATTTTTTTCCTTTAAGGCAAATGGTACCCTCCTGGGTTTTAAACGGATTGGTTGTACCTTGGGATCTAGGTTAAAAGTGATAGGGGTCCCCAAGTACTTCCTTAATCCGTCGCTGAAGACCTCTGGGAACTCAGACTTCAATGATTCTTCCCACTCCGTGTTGCTCATGTGATTGATGCCAGTTACTTCGATGCCCAGTGGGTTGAACCACTCTAGTCCCAGCAAACTTGGGCGATCTTTACCTACAATGGTCAATGGCAGGCGCTTGGTGTGGCCTTTGAATTTCATGTTGAATTTTCTTGTTCCAACTACTGGAATCTTGTTCCCTTGGTAGTCTTCAAGAGTTAATGCTTGTTTCTTGAAATGAGTCTTCTGAATGTTTGGTATCAGTCTTTGAATAGTGTCCCATGACACCATGCATAGGTATGAACCTGAGTCCACTTCCATTTGGCAAGGGCTTCCCTCAATAAATACCTTGTTGTGCACTTTCCTGTTATTTAATGAAAAGGAATGACCAATAGTTACTGTTTGATGAGTTTCATTTTTTCCATTTGCTTCTGTGCTGCGCCCCATTTTCTCGCTGGTGTTGTTTGGCTTGACTTCTCTGTCTTTGTTGTTTGCAGCAAACTTCCTTCTGTTTGGTGGCGTTCTGGATGATTTGCAGACTCTTGCAATGTGCCCTCTTTTTTCACAACGGAGGCAAATGGTGTCCAGGAACTTGCATTCAGTGTGGGGTGGTTCCCCCACAACCTATGCAGTGGAAATCTCGCCTCTTCCTTCTCAGGTTGTTTTGTTTCCGCTCCATTCTGAGTCTGTTAATTCCTTCTTCTTCTCCACTGTATTCTGACTCAGATTCAAGCTCATCAAAATGAGTTGTGGTGGTCTTTTCACCATCAGAATGGCCCGTAGTCTTGTTCATCTTTCTCATGGCTGCTGCTGAGGATTTGGTGGCCTCTGCTGAAGATGCTTCCTCTGTGGCTTCTTTCAGCGTGATCTTGGGTTTCATCAGCAATTTGCTCTGCAAAACCTTGTCTTTAAGGCCCAATACAAAACGATCGCGCATGGCCTCCTCCAAAATGCTGAATTCGCACACACCCCCAATGCTCCTTAAACTTGCCACGAAGTCACTGATGCTTTTGTCTTCTCCCTGATCGCGGTGATAAAACTCGTGTCTCTTAATGAGGCACGATACTTGGGGTGTGTAGTGTGCCCTTAAAAGTCTCTCCAGGTCAGACCATGCCACTACCTTCATGTCTGCCGAGCCAGCCAATGCCTTCGCCATCTTGAAGACTGCCGGACCGCAATAAGTGAGGAACACCGCCCTCTTCTGCTGCTCGGAAATTGTGGCCAGATTGTTTCCTTCTAAATACATCTGAAACCGATCTGCATACGACTCCCAGTCTTCATTCTTCAGATTGAATGGGGCTGGGGGGATGTTCAGCTCAGCCATCTCGCTCTTCTCTGTTCCGCGTTGCCTTCTCTTCGGGAAAATCCCACCTTCGTCGCCAGTGTTAAGTTCGCATAGAGAGGCAGGACGCGGAGTGCTTCAGCTCTTGTTTATTGTGACTTCAGCTCAGAACAGACCTGAATGGCTCAGCCATGGCAGCTATTTATAGCAGGCTGCCACGGCTGCCAACCAATCAGAGTGCAGGGTTTTCCCGCACTTTTACAACCAATGAATTCAAACACTTTACAACAACAACCAATCATTTCAAACTCTGCATACATAACACCCACTATTCTGTCAGAGCTGAAGAAGCTTCTTGGATAAGAAGTGAAATATCTTCAAAGAAAAAAACAAGAAAGTCCAGTTGCCTCCTGAAAAAGCACCTTTGGGACAACCTTGACCTAGATGGCTGAGAATCTCTACAGACTTTAAATACAAGTTTACCCCCTTTTTTATCTATGCATTCATTCCTAAACACCTATTTAAATCTACCTAGCTCAAATCACAACATTTGTTTCAGGTTATATTAACGTCACATTAATTGACTGATTTTGTACCATTAATTTTTTTGTCAATTTGTCTACACAGTTCCAAGATCTTCGTTGCTATTGTACCAAGTGCTAGTCTGCAGTTTTTCTTGATTGCTAGTGTCTTCTCTGTTGACAGCTGATCTTAAAAGGCTGGAGCTATCTACCATTTCAACATTTTCTTTGTCGGTGTAAAGGTTGATTACTGTGCCTGTTCTCATTAGTTTGATCTTCTTATGTTAAATTGTATTTTTATTTTTTTTACTGTGCTACTTGATGTTCATTATTAGAGCTTGCAGATCTCTTGCACTTTCTAATAGAATAGTGACATTAGCATAGTGCAGGTTATTGATGTTTCTTCCCCCAATTTAAAAACTGCACCATTGTTCTTGCAGTTCAACCTGTCTCAGTATATATTCAGGTATTGGTTGAATAAATAAGGAAAGAATAATGAACATTGAATACCAGTGTACAACTCTGAAAACATGTTTGCTCTTGTATACTTTTATTTTATTTGAGGCTCATACTATTAATAGTATGCACTTTTTGTCTGTAATTTATCTGAAATCCACTTAACATAGGATCTTACCTTCGAGCACTGTGACAGCTCATTAAATACCATGTTTTTTTCCCCAAAGTCACATTGTAGGCAACTAGGTCAAAGTATAGCGATATTGTAGGTATTATTGCATCATTATGCAAATAACAGGAGTTCAATAATTTGCAGCCACCTGCATCAAATTTTATAATCTCATCATTTGTGTGATGACATCATGACAAAATGACAGTCCTTACCTCTTTGCACTGGTGGAACTATCTTAATGATTTGTGACATGAATCACAATTTTACATATAAATTGTAACTATGAGATAGGGTTGACTGCCACTTTCATCAAATCAGCCCCCCTCCCCAAATTTTGCTAGATACTAATGAGTTGAACAGTTGTTCATCTCAGATCAGGCATTCCACATTCAAATTTTATGCCTTTCCATACTGTTGCCATCTTAATTTGGCCCATCCCCTGCTAGGAAATTGATTATTCAGTTGGTAAATCAAAAGTTAATCCAGGTTTTGAATGTAGGAATCTAAAATAATTGCAAGAATGGAATGCTTTTCCTATAAACAGATTTGAATGTCTAGCCACTTTATTTTGGTTTAGCTAAAGCAACTTGATTTTTTCCCCTACAGATACTTTTAAAGAGGCTTTTGTGAACATGGTGACATTAATTTCTTTAAGCATGAATGATGTAGGCACAATAAATAGGAAAAAAATATCCACTCAGTGAATGCAGAGAAAGGATATTTTAATTTATATATAATAACACAGATTTTCTGCTTCTGTGTTCTGAAAAGAAAAAAAATTGGCATAATTTCCACAAGGATTTGACCCTGTTTCCTTCCATCTGTACTATCTCTTATCCTTGCATTTGGATACTGAGGGGATATCTGGTATGAATTATTTTCTTGTGGAATGAGAAGGAAAGAATCCTTTTAGAAATTATTTTACATATTGTATTGCTAAATATACACAAGTAGATGGGTATATATAAACACAGTCAATATGGCAATTATATGAAAATTCATATAGGTTAAGATCCTTCATTACTAAGTGGTAGAAAATCGTCCAAGCCCATGGCTGCTGCTGCTGCTGCTGCTGCTGCTGCTCCTCCTCCTCCTCCTCCTCCTCTTCTTCTTCTTCTTCTTCTTCTTCTTCTTCTTCTTCTTCTTCTTCTTCTTCTTCCTTCTCCTTCTCCTCCTCCTCCTCCTCCTTCTACTTCTCCTTCTACTTCAACTTCTCCCCCTCCTCCTCCTCCCCCTCCCTTTCCCTCTCCCTCTCTCCCTGTTCATTGATAGGAGCTGGGCAGTATATAAATATCTCTAGATAAATAAATAAATGCAATGTGTTTTCCAAGTATCTGTTTGATTGTGGTGAGTGGCATCTGGGTGGGTCAGTGACATCTTCACTGAAGCACAAGATGGAAAGAAATGGTGGCTTCTCTGTGATACAAGGTTTACTGACATCTTGCTTGTTTTCTTTCAGAACCACTGCATGTGAAGATAGAAGCTTTTGCTTTCCTCTCTGTGACCTATGAGCATCTGTGATAAGTCAGAACAAATATGAGTATATATCAGAGGTGGTATTCAGCAGGTTCTGACCTGTTCTGGAGAACTGGTAGCGGAAATTTTGAGTAGTTCGGAGAACTAGCAAATACCACCTCTGACTGGAGATTTTACAGTATCCTTTCCCTGCCACGCCCACCAAGCCACGCCCACAGAACTGGTAGTAAAAAAAATTTGAATCCCACCACTGGTATATATGGACATATTCTTGTGAGTTCTTGGCACTCTCTGAACTTGGTTGTTTACTTTCAGACCATTTCAGGGCACTGACAATGTTACCTGGCTGGGTAATGAAATAGTTACAAATAAACAACCAAGTTCAGAAAGCACCAAACACTCCATAGTTCAATGTGATATTTTATAGATGTATTCTCTTTTATAGGGACAATAATATGAAAATATTGTAATTACTATTCATGTGATCTTAATAAAGCTTCCATACATTAATGAATACTGAATACTGATTTTCATTTTTTTCTTGTTTCTTGAAAAAAAAGGCAGTACCACTAATGGATGTAAACTTTATTGGAGAATTACAATATTTCCAACTTTTGTACTTTCGTCTATGGATTTTAGTTTACATTCAGTTTTTTTCCTCCAAAAAGTATATATAAATATATAATATTTTTGCTCTGGATGGTTTTTTTTCCTTAGTATTTATGGGAAAAAAGCGAAAAAAACCTATTATTGAGGTCTGGGAATTTCAACAGGTTCTTGAAATTAACAAATTAAAACAGTTTGTGTAAAACACTTTTTAGTCCAAAGGAAAACTAATTTTAAAAATGAAATACAAGTTCAAATATGGCTCATATAGCAATATTTTTAGCAAACTGTTTTAGGTCCTCGGGCCCTTTGATTTCAGGAAAGAATAAAAAAGAGTGGGACTGCAGCATATATATTTGCAAATAACAATTAGGATGAATTATTTCTCTCTCTTTAGTTCTCAGGGTTGGTCCATCTGTAATGAATTTTTCCATTATATTTTTCAGCTCACTCAGCTTTGCTAAATCCTAATTTTCTTCTAATGATTATTGAGTTGCAATACCAGTTCTAATGTTATTGATATTTTAAAACAAAGCAATATCAATAACCTCTCATGTAAACTGTTCATGTAAAGTGAGGGTGTTCTTTTTTCCCCTTCTTTCTCTTATTAGAAGATTAGATTGTTTTATTAATGTTAGGGCATGTCAAATTTTCTAACTTTCAATTTCCAAACCTTAGGGGAGCTCAAAAGTTGTGACATGCCTTGAGGGTTGTAAATATATTTTGGTTACTTTAATATGCTAATCCTATTTTGGCTGTAATGGTAAATGTATGATATGAATGCACGTATGCATAGTTCTTCAGATACACACAAATTATACAAATTATAGAATTATGCTCATAGAATTATGCTGATCATTTATTTTTATATGTCTTGCAGCATCTTAATATAAATAGATTTAATCTTCACCTTTATCTCCTCCCCATCTTTCAGAATTAATTGTATTGTGAGGCATGATTAATTAGCAATAAATAATAAATAATAATATCTATTTTTCAGTCTCGAAATGCTTCAAAAGAGTAAAACCGTGGTAAGGAAAACTGATTACAAAAGAAAAAAAATGAGCCAGAAACAAGGAGCAATAAACCTCTTTAATTGAGAATCACATCAAAATAAATAAACTGTTTCATCTCCCTTAAAAACTTCATAAATAAATACCTCTAAATTTATATTATATCATATTATATGGTTGTGTGTGTATTTGTGTGTGAGAAAAAGAGGGAGAGAATGAAAATGTAAGTAAGATAGAATGGAGGTGCCTTTGTTACCTTCACGCTTAGCTAATTAAAGGCATTTGATTAGATTGTAATGGGCAGTAAGAATAATTCCTAATCTGATTATCTATAAATATTATCTCTACAAATATTCCCTTTTTAAAGTGTATATGTTATGATGAAACTCATCAGATGAGCTTTTTGGTTTCATTTGAAATAACAACCAAGTTCTATTCAGAATTCTCATCATCTTTTGAGTAGTTGCTTAGAAGTATACAATGTTGGCAATTAAAAATGCTCAAAGCTATTACTATTATTTGATATGTAACCTGAAATACCCCAGAATAGTCCCTTTGCTCACAGCTGTTGCCATCCCAAAAAAGACTAATAAAATTCAAGTAAGGAAACAAAATCCTGAGACAAGGAAAGGAGGGGTTCTATGTGGTAAACTAACCAGCAACATCAAGATATCAAACAAAATATTCTTGGCTTTCCTTCATGTAATTTTATCAAGAGGTGGTATTCAGTAGGTTCTGACCAGTTCTGGAGAATCGATAGCAGAAATTTTGAATAGTTCTGAAAACCGGCAAATACCACATCTGACTGGAGATTTTACAATATCCTTCTCCTGCCACGGCCACCAAGCCACACCCACAGAACCGGTAGTAAAAAAAATTTGAATCCCACCTGAATTGTGTACTGCATCAAAGCATTTTGTGAGTGTAATGGCATAGCTGGAAACCACATGGATAACTTTCTCTCACACATACAACTATTCCATATCATATGTATTGTATTTTTTTAATCCTTCTGGAAACACATTCTGCTTTTATACACCAGTTGAAAACATTCTAGACATTTCTTTAATTGAATTAAATTAAATAAACTTGTATAACTCATGACTACAATGGAGCTGAGAATTTCAATTATAAGTCAAGGCATCACACGAATGGCATCAGTTTTATGATGGCTTTCAATAGGGTCATAAAGTAAGTCACTATAATCATGAAATGAATGATATGGTCATTAAGCAAATTGAGTCTTCTAAATGGGCATTTTTTCTAGAAATGTCAAAAATGTCAAAAATAGACCAAAATGTTAGAAATTTTGGTCACGTGGCCATGGAATACAACAGCTAGTTGTAACTACAAGGCAATGACCAAGCATCTGAAATGTGAACATGAAATCATGGGTTGGGAGCAGCAGTCATAACTTCAATGACAGGTCAAAAGTAACTTAAAAAAAATATGCTGTAAGTTCAAACAATCATTAAATGACCAATCCTAAATTGAGGGCTACCTTTAATACAGAAGACTGTATATAATTGTTTTGTTTTGTTTTAGAGCTGAGACAATCACAAAACCCAAAAGCTTCTGCTGCCTGTGTCTAAACAATCAGATAATAGATAGATACAGGGTGAGATTCAGGGTTTTTTTAACAACCGGTTCTGTGGCTGTGGCTTAGTTGTTGGGTGTGGCTTGGTGGTCATATGACTAGGTGGGTGTGGCCAACTTGACATAATTCATGTCAAGGGGTGCTTCTCCTCACCTGGTCCCTCATGACAGTGGGGATGCTGCAACGGTCATAAGTCTGAAAAATGGTCATAAGCTAAGACCGAGTGGCTGTACATACCGGCATCTCGAGTTGTCCAGGATATTCCACTTTTGACTATGGGGGGAGAAGTGTTGCCTCCCGTAGAAAGGGTGCACAACTTGGGTGTCCTCCTAGATGCATGGCTCAGTTTAGAGGAGCAGGTGGGAGCCGTGGCCAGGGGGCATTTGCCCAGGTTCGCCTGGTGCACCAGTTGCATCCCTATCTGGACCGAGATGCCCTGCGTACAGTCACTCATGCACTCGTTCTCTCCTGTCTGGACTACTGCAATGGGGCTGCCCTTGAGGACCACTCAGAGGCTTCAACTGGTCCAGAATGCCGCGGCGCGGGTTGTGATGGGAGGATCCTGATACTCCCATGTTACACCCCTCCTGTGTGAGCTGCACTGGCTACCAGTTGCCCTCCAGGTGAGATTCAAGGTGCTGGTGTTGACCTATAAAGCCCTTCATGGCATTGGACCAGGATATATGCAGGAGACCCTGCTGCCGATAACAGCTTCCCAGAGTCCCATGCTCTCCCATCGACAGGGCCTTCTCTGAGTGCCATCAACTCGGCAATGTTGGCTGGCAGTTCCCAGGAGTAGGGCCTTCCCTGTGGGAGCACCCACCCTGCGAAACCAGCTTCCCCTAGAGCTCCGGGTGGCCCCTGACCTCCGCTCCTTCTGCCGTGACCTAAAAACCTGGCTGTTCCAACTGGCCTACCTGGAGTGAGGGGGGGTAGCATAGTTTTAATTGGTGTATTTATGAGACCTTCAGTTTAATAACTTTTTAATATTTGTATATTTGTATCTGGATTATTTTATTTTGTAAGCTGCCCTGAGTCCTTCTGGAGATAGGGTGGCATATAAGTCTATAAATAAATAAATAAATAAATAAATAAATAAATAAATAAATAAATAAATAGTTACTTTTTTCAGTGCCATTGTAACTTTGAATGGTCACTAAATGAACTGTTGTAAGTCAAGGATTACCTGTACAAAAATACAAAAAGCTTCTTTGCTTGCAAAAAGCTGCCCTAAATACCAATCATTAGATTAAAAATACCTGCAAGCTGGAGTTACAAATCAGGCAGGGTGCCAGAGCACCTTGAGGAATGAAAATAGTTAAAATGCAGTGATAACTATCAAGCAGCCATCTCTTGCTCATAAACTGAAACACTTTAGCAGAGAGGTCTTTAAGCTCTCCAGAAAAAGCACACCCAGGAAAAGCAATCCTTAGATCCATTTGCACCACTTAAAGCTGGTCTCACTCACCTCACAAGATATCCTAAGCAAATCATCCAGATTTAAGGAAAGGTCACATGCCCTCAGAAAGGCAGTGCCAAGCTTGCATCCTGCCTCTTGGAAGTATACCCCAAAAGGACAGTGCCAGATAGTACTAAAGCAGTGAGGAAGACCCCCTCCCCAGATAGAAAAAGAAACCATGAGGTAGGAAAAAAATTCAAACACAATACAAATCACAACAGAGGCTGTTGCTTGTTGAACCTGAATAGGGAAAATTATCCCATCAATAAACACAGGATTAAACATCACCAAGCACAGAATTAACCTTCACCAAAAACCAGTTTTAGACCAAAACTCAGAAAGGGTATGTAAACTCACGTTTGAATGTCAATCTTTCTAGCTAGCCAAGAAGCCTTGCTGAATGTCACTCATCTTGGTTCCCTGTCACTAAAAGCTTTGCTTCATTATTCAATGATTTCTTCAAAGTGCTGATTGTCCAGGGAAGTATTTCCTCCCAACAGCAGTGTAAAAATCTTAAAATAATCCTTCCCCTTTAAGAAAGCCAAAAGCTCCAGAGAAAGGAAGTCTAGGCTGTCTGCCAAGAATGTAATAAGGGTGGAAAAAAACAAAAGGAGTTTGCTTCTAATTACCGGTTCTCCAAACTGCTTAGAAAGTTAACAAGGGGTTCTATAGAACTGGATAAAATGGGTAGAATCCCACCCGTGGATAGATAGATAGAATTCTCTACTGGCCAAGTGTGATTGAACACACAAGGAATTTGTCTTGGTGCAAATGCTGTCAGTATACATAAAAGAAAAGATACATTCATCAAGAGTCAAGAATCATAAGGTACAACACTTAATAATAGTCATAGGGTACAATAAGCAATCAAGTCATACTAGGAAACAGTCAATATAAATCACAAGGATACAAGTGAGAAAGTTACAGTCATACAGTCATAAGTGGGAGGGAATGGGTGATAAGGAGTGATGAGAAGATTAATAGTAATAGTAGTGCAGACTTTGTAAATAGTTGAATAGTGTTGAGGGAATTATTTGTTTAGCAGAGTGATGGCGTTCAGGAAAAAACTGTTCTTGTGTCTAGTTGTTCTGGTGTGCAGTGCTCTATAGCATCGTTTGAGGGTAGGAACTGAAACAGTTTATGTCTGGGATATGAGGAGTCTGTAAATATTTTCACAACCCTCTTTTTGACTCTTGCAGTATACACGTCCTCGATTGAAGATACATTGGTAGTAATTGTTTTTTTCTGCAGTCCTCATTATCCTCTGAAGTCTGTGTCTGTCCTGTTGGGTTGCAAAACCATACCAGACAATTATAGATGTGCAGATGACAGACTCAATAATTCTTCCGTAGAACTGTATCAGCAGCTCCTTGGGCAGTTTGAGCTTTCTGAGTTGGTGCAGAAAGAACATTCTTTGTTGTGTTTTTTTGATAATGTTTTTGAAGTTAGGTGTCCATTTTAGGTTATGTGATATAGTAGAACCTAGAAATTTGAAGGTCTCTACTGTTGATACTGTGTTGTCTAGTATTGTAAGAGGTGGTAGTATGGGAGGGTTTCTCTAAGGTCTACCATCATTTCTATGGTTTTGAGTGTGTTCGGTTCCAGATTGTTCCGGTTACACCACGAGGCAAGTTGTACAACCTCTGTCTGTATGCGGATTCAACATTTTCTCAAATGAGACAGTTACTGTTGTATCATCTGCAAACTTCAGTATTTTAACAGATAGATCATTTGAAATGCAGTCATTGGTATATAGGGAGAAGAGAAGTGGAGAAAGCACACAGCCTGGG
The DNA here is from genome assembly GCA_009733165.1 of Naja naja. NCBI lineage: Eukaryota > Metazoa > Chordata > Lepidosauria > Squamata > Elapidae > Naja > Naja naja. The sequence goes on from CM019148.1 coordinate 288,379,193, forward strand.
AGGGGGGCTATGCTAATTGTACAGGTATCAGATGTGATTCTGCCTAGCTTCACCTGCTGCTTCCTGTCTGTCAAAGTGTAGGATGTAGTGCAGAGCAGTTTATCTGCCTGATGTTATTATAAAATAAATATTAATCTGTTAATACAGCTATTTTAGTCAAACTGCCACACAGTGTTTCTAATTGGATAGAAACAACTAATATTTAGTGAAATGGTGGTGAATTTAAAATTTCTGAACCAGTGCTGCTTAAACCATAGGCTAAACTTGCAATTTGGATATATATTTTTTCTTCAATGCATTTTGCAGACTAGAGGAGTATTCCTAGGAATGGTTAAGGATCAGTTAGTTTAAATTACTCTCCCCACCACTCCTTCCTAGTCATTCTAGGTTTTGGGATTAAGTAGAACTCTGAATTGAAGATCAGTAAAATATACATCAAAATGAATAGCTTAAGTGCACTCCTTCATAACAGAGTGGATAACTACTTATTATTATTATCATCATCATCATCATCATCATCATCATCATCATCATCTTGCAACTTGGCTCTGCCAGTTCAGCACCAATGTGTTTCAGTTTAGCTTCTCTGTCAGAAATGATCTAGGCGTTGCACATAAGAAAAGCATGATTCAGTTTCCCACATCCACAATTGTGAAAAGTAGTCATGCATCCAATATTTAATTTGCGAAGAGTTGTAATGGAAATATGGTCCACATTACATATATCTTTTGCTAGATACACCCCTGATTTGTTCTGCTTTGCCTACCAAGTCTCTATTGTGAATCACGTACCTGTCATGGATTGTTTAATGATAACCCAATAACTCTCCAATCTATATTTCCCTCCTGAGACGGAAAGTAAATAATGTTCACATGCATCTCTCTTTGCTGAAGATTAAAGCCAAGCACTGCCCATAAATTTCATTTTATTACCTTAGTTGGCTTCCAAATATGGATATTATTTAAAAACATGTACTTGCTTTTTAATGTATTCCTAGTGAATTTTTTTTTTGTAAAACCTTCCAGTGGAAACTAAAGTGCAATAATGTATGCAGATTAAGAATTAACTACTTGGAACACAGCCTTTTTACTTGATCCAAAAAATAAAAAAAATTAGAAGGCTACCCGGGGGGGGGGGGGAATCTGTCTCAATATGCACTGCCTAATAATAGAACGGAGGTGAGAAATCTTGGGTCTTTATAGACAGAGTCTGTAAGCCAGATTTTTGGCTATGTGACAGCCACCTCGGGGATTTCCAAATTGATCTCTGTACCCCATAGTGTTTAATTAAACCTTGCACTATATCATCAACTAAAGTCGTGATGAGGAAGGCGAAGGCCAGCCTCAGGAAGCCTATCTTCTCATCTCAAATGAGGCCTAATTCAACCATTTTAAATGAGCACCTCTCCTCTCTTTTCTCCCCCACCCTGCTGAGGCTACAGCCCTAACTGACTCTTACAGTTATCTGGAGTTTCAGCCCATTCTTTTCCAATGACTTATAAATTACCTTTCAAAGTCTGAGAGTTTGAAGCATTGCTTTGAAGCAACATTCAATGAGATGAAATTAAAACTCGCATATCCTACATCATCTTTCCCACTGTTTTGGTCCCTAGAAATAGTATAGGTATGGTCAGGATCTCAATAATCCTGGTTTTTGAGTGAGATTCTGGATCCCCAAAAATGATAATCATACAGCCCTGCTCTGCAAACTCTGAAATAGGAAAACTTTAGTATACCAGATAGTAGAGTTTAATTATGTTCTGCTTCTGTCACTCTTTATATTAAAACCCCTTTTATACTAAGGTTTTCAAATGGTAAAAAAAGCTCAGTATAATATTGATAGGCAGTTACCAACATAGAAATGCCTCAGCAATTCAACATCAAGCAGATAAACTGCCAATGATCAGAAAAAGATTTTTTTTGAAGTCACAATTCTGTTAATGCAATTTCCCAGAGACTTAACAATGTTCATGGATGAATAATAATCCCCATTTAAAAATCATTAAAATTTGACAAATAATGATCCTCTAGTTACAGAAGCTCTTTCCTTCCTAACTTCACCTTTTTCTTTCTTGTAGATGTCTTGTGTCTTCTTTATATATATAAATGTACCAAATTACCAAATGTCTGTGAACATGCATGAACAAATAGACATTCATGAATGGCTCATAAGTAGATTAGAAAAAAGGCAAAATTAAGAGACCAGAAAAGAAAGAAGCAGAAAAAGAGTAATTTCTGACTTTTTTTGGTATGGATACAAATGTTAACTATAAACCTCTTATCTAAAATGAACAATAATGCACAATATTTCTATAATCTTAAGCAGTTCTAATTGTCAAATCTTAAAATTAAAATTAAGAGAAAAAAGTCCCAAAGAAAAACGTTCAAAAGTGGTTTCTAAGAAGAAACACAGTTAGACAAAGTCTTTTCTTTAATCAAAGTAGTAATTTCCCCATCTCCACCAGTTCTGTGAGCCAGGGCTCCCCAATGTCTAAACTGCAGCCCACCAGTACAGTGGGTGGTATTCAAAAAAATTTACTACTGGTTCAGTGGGCGTGGCATGGCGGGAGTGGTGTGGCTTGGTAGGTGTGGCGAGGCATGGCTTGGTGGGCATGGCAGAGGAAGGATACTACAAAATTTCCATTTCCACCCCACTCCAGGAGAAGGTTACTGCAAAATCCCATTCCCTCCCCACCCCACTAACCTGCATTCCAGCTCCATTCTCCTGTGCAGGGCAACAAAAGAAGACCCATCTGATCAACTGGGACTCCAATCAGCTGGGACTCTGGAGGCAGCAAATAGATGGGGGTGGAGCCAACCAGAGGTGGTGTTTACCAGTTCTCCAAACTACTCAAAATTTCTGCTATCGGTTCTCCAGAACCTGTCAGAACTGGCTGAATACCACCTCTGCACCAGAAACTGGGCCCCCCACGCAAGCCAAGTTCCATTTATGCATGTGCAAGTTCCAGGAAGCACACAAAACTATGCCCCCCCCCCAGTCCATGGAAAAACCTCCCTCCAGAGAACTGGTCCCTGGAGCCAAAAAAAATTGTGGGCTGCTGCTATAGGCAATATCTCTCAGGTCTACTTAATGGTGGCAGACGAAGAAAGAGTGCCAGATAGAACCTGTGTCAAAAGGAAATCATTTTAAATTTATTGACACACCTTTTATTTGGAAACTGGATCGAACAATGTTTGAAACACTGATTTTTAAAACAGATTTTAAAATGCAGTAGTCAGTGGTGGATTCAAATTTTTTTACTACTGGTTCTGTGGCCATGGCTTGGTGGCCATGGCATGGGAAGGATACTGTAAAATCTCCAGTCAGAGGTGGTATTTGCCGGTTCTCTGAACTACTTAAAATTTCCACTACCGGTTCTCCAGAACTGGTCAGAACCTGCTGAATACCACCCTCTGATTATCATCCCTGTTGTCCAAATACCAAATGCTATTGTTTCATGTGCATGATGTATAATAAGATGTAACACAGTAGAATGTCTATACAAAAAGTGTTTCAGCAATTCTTACAACTGATAATCTTTATAGCAGTCATCCCTTCATAAATGTTTCAATTCTAGGATTTCCTTACTAATTGAAAGTGTGTCTGATCTTTTTCTCTTAGCATTAATGATTTTTTTCAGCCATTTTTCTCCTTCCCCTGTGCTTTCTTCAGAGTTGTGCTTCTTTCCACCTACTTACAAAACTGAAGCAGTAGATGTCAGAATTGATACTCTTGATTACATCCTATCAGGAAAGTCCTCTTATTACCACAGTTCTATCCACCTACCTTTACAGAGATTAAATTTCCCTTCTTGACTTGATGATCAAGATCAGCAAATACTAGGAGAACATTTGTGAGTCTGAAACTGCCACCAAACCAACTGTTTATGCAAATGTGAATTTGATATGAAAAGAGATTAATCTTTATGAGCTTAATACAGAAAGAGATTAATATGATTGAAAAAGTGATTTGTACTCACTGCAGCATCTTCTTGAGACTTCATTAAATTTGAAAAACACTGAAAATGAATGTGCTCTTATCCTTGTTGGAGATCTAAACTACAAAGGCATTGAATTTGCATTAATCATGCCACTGAATAATTTTTCTATCAAAACATTCTTCCATCCAAATAAGGTGAGATAACTAGCTATTATGAGAAAACTATTTCATCAATGACAAGCAGTTTTGAAATAGGTTCCACAAAGAAAATAACCTATTGGTACAAAATGTAGTCATTTGTGTAACTGTAGAGTGATCCGAATTTGATGCAGAAAATGTGATTCACAGCACAAAGGGGCACTTTCGTAGCACCCTACAGCCTCTCCTTAAAGAAGCAGCTTTTCTGCTTCAAATGTGGATCATCATCATTCTAGCATTTCAGTTCCTGAGAGTGATGCTTCTGTCATCTTCAGCATTATTTTTTCTAATAATCCAGGTTTGGAAAGCAGTGACCATGCTTTTATCCAGTTCAATGGGATTTTTCCTTAAACTGAGCTTGAATTATAGTTGCTGGAATATGTGAAAAGTTATGTTCAAATCCTATTCAAAGATCAAAAAGTAAAACAATGAAGCAGGAACACATATAGTACACTTGAGCTTCACACATCCTTCAAGTCATGAAATGAGCTTATGTGTGTCTCTGTGTGTGACCAAGGTCTTTCTGTTGTGACTTTCTCCACACTGAAAGATATGGTAGGAATCAAGTGCTACATCAAACTCTCGTGTAGTTCAATAATGTTTAAGGTGTTAGATTTGGTGCATCCAATCTGAAACTCCACTGTCTTCTTTCAATTAGCAAATCTGAATGAGAGGAAGGAAGAAAACTTTAGAAAAAACAGGCATATTTCTAGACATATCTAAGACATCTGTTTCTAAAAATAAAAACCCACAATAGTGACAATCAATTACAAAGGTTCAGTCCAGTTGAATATCTAAATGAAAGCTGTATCCAACTTCTTTTGAGCAAAGTATATATAGTATATTAGCATCCAAAACATAGAAGAGACAGATGAAGTGAAGTTAAGAGTTTGATCAAAAAGTTTTCTTCTGTTAGATCTCTCCTCTCCCTTTATTGAGTTTTCCATTTTCCCTGGTTAATTTGGTGTCATTAGTAAATGTGGTGATTTCAATGTTTATTCCTAATTCTAGATTATTTATGGACCAATTAAAATATTAACCCCTTGATTTATATCTTTTCACTGTGAAAACTGACCATCTGCTGTTAACATCTTAACTTAAAAAATAATAATACAATTTTAGCTTCTTTAATACCAGCTGACTAATGGAAAAGTTCCAGGTTTCAACATAGAAATTATTCTTCTGTCTCCAATTTCATTCTTTAATTATGTTTTTTGACTCTGGCTCTGTAATCCATGTTCCAGATGCTAGTAAATTACTGATTGTTGTGATTATTGTCATATAAACTGTTATCAACATGATTATATACTTTAAGAATCCATATATTTCCGTTTTTAAAAAATATGCAAGCTAAAAAATAATGCAAAATATAGTAATTATAATATATCTTTTTGTGGTTTGTTTGGTGTGTTGTGTACTGCCAGGGTTCAAAGTGATCCCTAAAAAATAAATCAATATATTATCTTTTTAAATACAGGAAGTTAAACAAAGATTGGAGTGAATCTATTGAGATTCACAGTAATCCTGGTCATGGCTGCCCCAAAGGTGCTTTTTCAAAAGGATTTTTAGAGGCTTTTGAAAAAGCACCTTTGGACTAAGCTTGGATAGGAGTGAGAAGTCAGGATGTTAAAAGTGAAACCAAGGAACCCATGATAGCAAATATATTCCTACAGAAAATTTTTCAGGCACAGAAACCTGAAGTTTACTGTTAGTTATTGTGAGCTATGTAGAATGGCAGAACTTCTATGTAAGCTTGCAGTTGCTCAATCATACAGGTTTGAAGGCATGGGAAATTAAAACACACATACATACATACATACATACATACATACATACATACATACATACATATTTATTTTGCCTGACTGAATTGAGATATGTGCCACCAATAGAAATTCGGATTGCTACATAACTGCTCAAAGTGTTGTGTTAGAAGACATTGTGTAACAAGGTAAATGTGGATTGGATATATGTAGAGGTGATATTCAGCAGGTTCTGACCAGTTCTGGAGAACCAATAGCAGAAATTTTGAGTAGTTTGGAGAACCGGCAAATACCACCTCTGACTGGAGATTTTACAGTATCCTTCCCCTGCCATGCCCACAAGCCATGGCCACAGAACCAGTAGTAAAAAAATTTGAATCCCACCACTGGATATATGGCTTTTCACTTGGGAAAGAGCACCAAGTTGCATCAAATTATTTGAAATATGTACAATTGTGTTTGTGTACATATATGGGAGGAAGAAGAGAAGAGAGAGGGAGATTAAGTTTAGGTTTACCTAAAATTAACTCAAAAGAAAATCCATTGCCCTGCTGTTTCGTTCTCTTTTTAGTATTGCAAATGAAGCCAGATTTGGCTGTTTGCATGAAAGGAACAAGCTGAATAAGCATCTAAGTTTAAATTTAAGCACAGGAATGCAAAACATCATTGCTAATTTAACACCTTTGTTATTCCAAATTCCACCCTAGGCATCTGGTCTGTCATTAAGTCAGCCAGAATAGTCCTTCAATGAAGTGCTTCTTTCCTTCTCTTTTCCTCAATTCCCATTTATTTTCTGAGCAGGATGTTGGAAGGAATTCCATATGTTTATCATGCATAGATGAAATATACTTCCATTGGCCAAAAGAAAAAAAACTTTGTCTGGTAAATATAAGCATATATTTGAGGGAGGCAGTATAGCAGGAAGTAATAAATAGTACAGAATAAAAATATTTCATCTCTTGAAATTAACAGCAGGAGCCAAACCATCAAGTCAGCTCAGGCAAACCTGGCAGTTACAGATATGGTATCAGACTAGATAAAATGCATGCCTTGTTTCTAATGTGACATTTTGTGTATCACCCCTCTTTCTTCCTCCTCCTTTGACTAATCCTCCTGTCATATGAATTCTGTTATATTAGAATGAAAACTAATATGATATGGATTTTGTAGAAACAGTATATAGGCAAGGTTGGAAAGATATATCTAAATTTTCCCCATCAGATCTACGAGGTCCTGTTTTGTTCTTTTTAAATACTGAAACAATGTGGAGAAAGCTGAAAGGGAATGAATAGGATCTAGATTATTAATTCAGATTGGAGAATTCAACTAGAATCAGATTTATTGCAAGTCAAATCTCCTAGAGATAGTAACCAGATCAGAATAATATGATGACCACCGCACAGAATGTATCAAAAGCAAGACCTTCAACTTAACTCCCAATAACCATCACCCCAACATCCAACAATAGGTATGCACACCCCTTACTTCCTCCAGACCCACTACTGCATATCTAAAATGCAAACTACTCAATGCAAGAAGCCTCGCAAACAAACTGCATGAATTCCTCATCTTACTAAGCACAGCCACATTCAATATTATATTTGTCTGTGAGACGTGGTTGAATGCATCTTTTCCAGACTCCATTACCACAGTCAGAGAATATCACATTTATCGGTCAGATCGTGAAATCCGTAGAGGAGGTGGAGTTGCTATCTTCTATAAAAAATCCCTAAATCTAAGAAAGATTCAAATTACACAGGAGCTTACTTTTCCAGAGACCATCGTTTGTGAACTGTCCTTAAATACCACTATCTGCTTTTTACTATGCTACAGAGCCCTTGATTATGACATAGTTCATGCAAACAAACTAACTTCACTGCTGATGTGGGCTGCCTCTTGTCCACACCCTCTTATTTTCATTGTTGACCTCAATCTACCTCTTATAGATTGGACCCTAAATGAACGTACATCCGAACCCATACATGCAACCCTGTACAATGCCGTTATCACACTGGGACTGGATCAATTACTAACTAACAACACTAGACTCAACAACTGCCTCGACTTCATCTTCTGCAACAGCTCAAACTCAATTTATGACCTACAAATACAAGAACCCTTTTCAAACAGTGACCACAGTATGATTGACTTCTGTCTCAATTTACACCCTCACAAAGAAAATCATAATGATGGATCTCCAAAATACAATTTCAAAAAAGCCAACTATGATCTCATAGATGCTCTTGATTGGCACATTCTGTTCTCTAACTGTAATATCACAGAAGACCATTATAATGCATTCTTACTTGAACTTGAAAGAGTTATTAAACTATATGTACCATTAGTAACCCCTAAAAAAAACAAATTACCCATAACAATAAGGAAACTTCAATTAAAAAAAACACCATGGCATAAAAACAAAACTAGCTAAGTAGAAAACTTTAAAAACCGATACAACACCTTATGCTGACAGATAAAGACAGAATGCACAAATTATTACTGCAAGCAGGAGGAAAACCTCCTATGTACAAAATCTACCTGCACCTTCTACAATTTTGTAAACACCAAACTTAAAGACTCAAGAACTATCCCACCTCTAAAGGGACCAAATGGGAAAGACTGCAGCAACGAAGCTGTTAAGGCCATTCTCTTCAACACATTCTTCAGTACAGTCTTTGTAAACAGCAATGGCTCATGCCCCACATTTCCTAATCGTACCACAACTAACTGCAATGATCTACTACATATTGACTTTACAGAAGATAATATAAAAAAGGCACTACAAAACCTAAAACCATCCCTATCTATTGGCTCCAATGGATTATGTGCATACTTTTTAAAAAAAAACTCTCCTCTGCCATAGCAGAACCCCTAAACATTATATATATGATATATCATTCAAAACCAGCTCCTTACTGAACCTATGGTCCTTAGCTACTGTTAAGTTTGCATGAAGAGTCAGACTCGAAGAGCTTCAGTGAAGAGTTTATTAAGTAACTACTGCTCGAATGGACCCGACTTGGCTGGGTTACGGCTGCTTTTTATAGCCAGCAGCCGTAGTTACCAGCCAATCAGAGTGCAGGGTTTTCCGACTTTTAAACCAATCCTATTTGACATTTTACAAGAACGATTCAAAATAAACCAATGACATTCAAACCTACATACATAACACCCCTCCCCACTAAGATCAGTCCATACCAAACCCCAACCTATCTAATGTATTCTTTTAAATAGGTGGGGCTCTTGCACGTTGAGACCTTCGTGGTTCAGAAGTTTTAACATTCTCACCCAGTGAGAGAGGAAATGTGTCTGCTGACATTTCCCTAGTTGGACTTCCAGTGAAAGAAGACCCTGTTTGATTGTTAGAACCTGGTCTCTCCTCCCAACGCATCTCCAGCCCAATGTCAGCACCCAAGTCAGGTAGTGATGTACAATCTTCCACTTCTAAGGATGGATTTTGGCATTGTGACAGGTTTTGGAATGGTTCCTGTCGTAATGGCTCGTTACACCTGGGGTTGATTCTTGCTTGCTGATTTTCCTCCTGTTCCCCCTTCCCCCAGAATTGACATCAGGTGAGGGAACTAGAGAGGAACAAGTGCGATGTTCCTGAGAGAACCTGGATCTAAGTTGATCAATGTGCCTGCTCCAGAGGAGTCCATCCTCTGTTTGCACCCTGTAAGAACAAGGGCCTGTGATTTGAGTTATCTCAGCAGAAATCTACAAAGGTTCACCTATAAGGTTCTTAGCATAAACAGAATCACCCACACTGAATGTGCGAACTTTGGAAGTGGAATCTAGTGGAGCGTTGGGTGTGTAAGTGGGATGAAGGCAGTCAAGGGAAGACATAAGTTTCCTACCCATCAACAACTCTGCTGGGGATAAGTTATTAGATGGGTTAGGAGTGATGTGCTGAACACTAAGAAGTTTTTCAACTTTCTCAGTGATGTCCCCAGGACCCAGTTGCTGAAGCTTCTCCTTGGTAAAATGTACCATGCGTTCAGCCCGGCCGTTAGCCGAAGGGTGCCCAGGGGGAAGTAAGGGCATGTTTGATACCCTGTTGTGCTAAATAGGATTCAAAAAGGTTGGATGTAAATTGAGGGCCATTGTCAGAGACAAGAACATCAGGTAACCTGTGGGTTACAAAAAGGGTTTTGAGCTGTTTGATGACAGCATCAGTTGTGGTGGATGCCATGGGGATTACCTCTAGCCATTTGGAATATGCATCTACTATAATAAGAAAGGTGTGCCCTCTGGTAGGGCCTGCGAAATCAATGTGAATCCTAGACCATGGGCCCCTAGGACATTCCCATTCCTGTGTGGGGGCGCGAGGTGGGGCAGTCCTGACTACCTGACAGTTGGGACAAGATGCAACCCAGTTTTCAACCATTTTGTCAATACCTAGCCACCATACATAACTCCTGGCCGTTCCCTTCATTCTGAAAATACCTGGATGACCCTCATGTAACATTTCCAAAACCTCTTTTTGCAGTTTTGCAGAAATAACCACCCTGTTACCCCACAAAATACATCCTCTTAATACAGATAATTCAGTTTGCCTGGACTTAAAAGGTTGAGCCAGGTGAGGTAGATCTTGAAGAGGCCAGCCTTTCTTAATCCAGCCTATAACAGGAGCCAATAAAGTGTCTTTGGCAGTCTCTCTGGCAATTTCAGCAGCGTGTACTGGAAGCTTGGCAACAGTTTCTAGGAAAAAGGTGTGTGTTTCAGGTTCAAAGTCCTCCTTGTGGCAAGGAAGTGGGCAACGACTCAGTGCATCAGCATGTCCAATGTCCTTGCCAGGCTTGTGGATAAGTTTGTAAGAATAAGCAGCAAGAAATTCAGTCCACCTCAGCATTCTTGGTGACAGGATAGTAGGTGTAGGTTTGTCTCCTGCCACAATGCCTAACAAAGGTTTGTGATCTGTGACAATGGTAAATGTTCTCCTATATAAATACTCATGAAATTTCTTGACAGCTGCAACAATTGCCAATGCTTCCTTGTCCAATTGGCTGTAATTCCTCTCTGCTTTGGTCAAAGTGCGAGAGTAAAATGCAATAGGGGCTTCTCTCCCACTGGGAAGCCTGTGGCTCAAACCCCCCCCACTCCAAAGGGAGATGCATCACAAGTCAGTACAACAGGCAAATTCTCAGAGAACTGTATCAGTACAGCATCAGACGTGATTAGTCTTTTAATACTGTTAAATGCTGATTGTTCCTTCCTCCCCCAGATCCAAACAGATTTTTTATCAAGCAATCTGTGCAATGGTTCAGCAATGGTTGCCTTCTGAGGTAGGAACATGTGATAAAAGTTAATGAGTCCAAGGAAGGCTTGCATATCTGTTTTGCATTTAGGTCTAGGGACTTCTTTGATTGCTTGAACCTTGGCATCGGTAGGGTAGATGCCATGCTTGTCAATCATATAGCCCAGGAACTCAACCTTGTCAGTTTTAAGAGTGCATTTTTCTTCCTTGACTTTTAACCCCGCTTCCCTGAATCTGGTAAGAACTTCTCTGAGTCTTTCTTGTAACTGAGTGTCATTTTCAGCAGAGATTAACACATCATCAAAGTAAGGCACTACCCCTGGCAGTCCTTGGAGCATTCTCTCCATAAGGCTTTGAAAGATGCCTGGTGCCACGCTTACTCCAAATTGTAACCTTTTACATTTGAAGGCACCTCTATGAGTCACAATGGTTTGGGCCTCTGCAATGGCATCATCAACTGTTAGTTGTTGATATGCCTGGGCCAAATCCAATTTGGCAAAGACTGTACCCCTGCCAAGTGAATGTAACAGATGATGCACCACTGGAACTGGATATGCGCTCTGCTGCAGCACATGGTTCAGTGTCCCCTTATAGTCCCCACAGATTCTTACTGACCCATCAGTCTTGACTGGTGTGACTATGGGTGTTTCCCATCTGGAGTGGACAGTGGGCTCTAAAACCCCTTGAGCTATTAATTTGTCTAATTGTGCATCAATATTTTTCCTTTAAAGCAAATGGAACCCTTCTGGGCTTTAAATGAATTGGGGGCACCTTGGGATCTAGGTTGAAAGTGATAGGGGTCCCCATATACTTGCCCAATCCTTCGCTGAAGACCTCTGGAAACTCAGACTTCAAGGCCTCCTCCCATTCAGAGTTGCTCACGTGATTGATGCCAGTCACCTCGATGCCTAGTGGCTTGAACCACTCAAGTCCCAGCAAACTTGGGTGATCCTTGTCCACAATGGTCAGGGGCAAACGTTTGGTGTGGCCTTTAAACTTCACGTTGAATTCTCTTGTTCCAACTACTGGAATCTTGTTCCTTGGTAGTCTTTAAGAGTCAGTGCTTGCTTCTGGAAATGCTTCTTCTGAATGTTGGGAAGTAGCCTGTGAATAGTGTCCCATGACACCATAGATAAATAGGAGCCTGAGTCCACTTCCATTTGGCAAGGCCTTCCTTCAATGAATACCTTCACATGTACTTTTCTGCTTCTCAAGGGTGAAGAATGACCAATGGTGACTGTTTGATGAGTTTCATTCTTCCCATTTGCTTCTGAGTTGCTCCCCATTTTCTCACTGAAATTGTTGGGCTTGAATTCTTTCTCGGGAAATTTCTTTCTGCTTGGTGCAGTTCTGGATGATTTGCAGACTCTTGCTAGGTGACCTCTTTTCTCACAACGTAGGCAGATGGTGTCTAAAAACTTGCATTCAGTGCGGGGTGCCCCACAGCCTCTGCAATAAAATTCTTGCCTCTTTTTTCCAAGGTCTTTCCTTTTCTTCTCCATTCTGAGTCTATAAATTCCTTCCTCCACCTCACTACAGTCTGAATCAGAGTCTATTTGCTCGCAATGGGTTGTTGTGGACTTTTCCACATCAGAATTTCTTGAGGCCTTGTTAATTTTCTTCATGGCTGCTGCTGAGGACTTGGTTGCTTCCACTGAAACAGCTTCCTCTATGGCCTCCTTAAACGTGATCTTAGGTTTCATTAGTAATTTGCTCTGTAAGACCTTATCTTTAAGGCCTAGAACAAACCGATCACGCATGGCCTCTTCTAAGTTGGTAAACTCACAAGCACCCCCAATGTCCCTTAAACTTGCCACAAAGTCGTTAACATTTTTGCTTTCCCCTTGATCCCGACGATAAAACTCGTGTCTCTTAATGAGGCACGATACTTGTGAGGCGTAATGGGCTCTTAAAAGCTTTTCTAAATCAGGCCATTCCATTACCTTCAAGTCTGCAGCTCCCGCCAATGCCTTCGCCATCTTGAAGCCTGCCGGACCGCAGTGCGTGAGAAATACCGCCCTCTTCCGCTTCTCGGGGATATTGGCGAGGTCGTTTCCTTCCAAATACATTTGGAAGCGATCCATATACGATTCCCAGTCTTCTGCCACCGGATCGAACGGGGCTGGGGGGGTGTTCAGCGCAGCCATCTTGCTCTTCTGCTTGTCTTCTGCATCGTCTCTTCTTCAGGGGAATCCCATTCTCGTCGCCAGTGTTAAGTTTGCATGAAGAGTCAGACGCGAAGAGCTTCATTGAAGGGTTTATTCAGTGACTACAGCTCGAATGGACCCGACTTGGCTGGGCTACGGCTGCTTTTTATAGCCAGCAGCTGTAGTTGCCAGCCAATCAGAGTGCAGCGTTTTCCCGCACTATTTAAACCAATCCTATTTGACATTTTACAAGAACGATTCAAAATAAACCAATGACATTCAAACCTACATACATAACCGCTACAGTCACCCCTATCTTCAAAAAAGGTGACCCCAGCCTGGTTGAAAACTACAGACCAATCTCACTGTGTTGTCTCATGTGCAAAGTCATGGAATCAATCATTAACCAATTCATCACTCTCCACTTAGAGTCAAACAACCTACCCTCCCCAAAACAATTTGGTTTCAGAAACCAATTTTCTTGCAACCTACAACTCCTACACTGAGAAAACATATGGACTACTCTACTCGACCAGGGTAAAGCAATAGACACAATTTACATAGACTTCTGCAAAACCTTTGATTCAGTGGTACATGACAAACTACTGTTAAAACTAAACTCTTACAGCATTTCCGGATCCCTTCATAAGTGGATTATTGCATTCCTGTCAAACAGGCAACAAATAGTAAAAATAGGGAGCACTATATCAAACTCTGCTCTAGTTAATAGCAGTGTCCCCCAAGGCAGCATTCTAGGACCCACACTCTTTATGCTCTATATAAATGACCTTTGTGATCACCTTATAAGCAACTGTGTCTTCTTCGCGGATGATGTAAAACTATTAACACCACCGACAATGCTACCGCTCTTCAAAGTGATCTTGATTATGTGTCTGAACGGTCAAACAATTGGCAACTCCAAATCTCGACCAACAAATATGCTGCCCTACAGATTGGTAAAAAAAATCAGTACACCAAATACAAACTAGGTGGATATGACCTCATTGATGACCCTCACTCTGTCAAGGACCTAGGAGTACTCATATCTAAGGACCTAAGCACCAGAGCTCACTGTAACAGCATTGCCAAAAAGGCATTAAGAGTTGTAAATCTAATCTTACAAAGCTTCTCTCGAAATATTGAATTGCTAACTAGAGCATAGAAAACCTTTGCTAGACCAATACTCAAATACAGCTCATCTGTCTGGAAACTGCACTGTATATCAGGCATTAATACAATTGAGCAAGTCCAGAAGTATTTCATGAGAAGAGTACTACACTCCTCTGCTCGCAACAGAATACCCTATATCACCAGACTTGAAATGTTGGGCTTGGACAATCTTGAACTACGCCTCCTACGGTTGGACTTAAGCGTAGTACACAAAATTATCTGCTACAATGTGCTACCAGTCAATGACTACTTCAGCTTCAACCGCAACAATACAAGAGCACACAACAGATACAAACTCAATGTTAACCACTCCAAACTTGATTGCAGAAAGTATGACTTCAGCAACAGAATGGTCAATGCCTGGAATGCACTACCTGACTCTGTAGTTACATTCTCAAACCCCCACTCCTTTAACCTCAAACTATCCACTATTGACCTCACCCCATTCCTAAGAGGTCTGTAAGGGGCATGCATAAGTGCACCATCGTGCCTCCCATCCCTGTCCTATTGTCCCCATTTAATCGTACCTATTTTCTGTATTCTTATTCATGTTTATACTTATACCTATCATTTTGTAAGCGATTGACAAATCAAATAAATACATAAAAATAAATAAATAAATGTTAAAGGCAGCTGAGAATATTTAGTATTACCTTTCTTTGTAGAACAATACATTATGAGAAGTAGCTAAATTTGATTTGGTCACAAATTTAGATAGCATATTTTGGCTTATCATTATCTTGAAAATTGTATTGTGAGATAAAATATTTGCAAAATATGCTTGGAAAATATTATTATCTCTTTTTATTGTTATTATTGTTGTTGTTGTTATTGTTAATCACACAGTCAGCCAGATGTTCAGACTGGGTTTGGCATTTTTGTCTACCTATCGAGGTAAGGATAAGCAAATCTTTTGATGGTGTTACAGATATCGCTGCAGGATGGAAGCTGTTCCAAGTAAAGCTGCCTTCTGCAACTGACTGATGGCAAATTTGTCAAAGCCTGTAGTATTCAAGTGATGCTCCAGTTGTTTTGGGACTGCACCCAAGGTGCCTATTACTATTGGTACTACCCTTGCTTGCCTATGCCTTAGTCATTCTATTTCTATGTCTTTGTATTTTGTTATCTTCTCCAGTTCTTTCTCTTCTATTCTGCTGTCTCCAGGCACTGCCACTATCCAGACTTTTTTGTCTTTCTTATCAACAACCTTAAGTCCAGGTGTTATCTGGCTGCTTGTATTCAGTCTTATGCTATCTTCTTCCAGCAGTTTACCAGGTGGTACTCTGTTTCTGCAGCTTCTTTGCATAGGCGGCACTTACTGTCTGTTGCTTTCTTCTCAATGCCTTTGTATGCATTTCATCCTTAAGGCTTGGTCTTGTGCAGCCAAAATTAATCCCTCAGTCTCTTTCTTTAACTTTCCTTCTCTTCGCCATTCCCAGGTCTTGTTATAATCTGCTTTCCCTGCTATTTTAAAGTGCTAGCTATGTAGTGCTTTGTCTTTCCATGCCTCCATTCTGTTGTTCATCATCATGATCATCATCATGATCATGATCATCATTATCATCATCATCATCATCATCATCATCATCATCATCATCAATTATAACCAGTCTTTCAGTGTTTAAGGTATTTTAGGGTGTGGGATTGTGCATTGTAATATTTAGTAAAAGCAGATATTCCCAACAACACCTACTCAAAGATTCACTTCCTCCTAGGTTCTGCCCCACTACATGGATTTGTCAGTCAAAAAGGGAAGGCAGGATTGTTAACAATCCTTCCTTTCCTTTGAAAGTTTGAATCTCTTTTGAAGGAAAGTTTCCTGTCAGCTGTGGGTTCTCCAGCACAGATTTCTGCAATGTGCTTGCTACCAGCTGCCATAGAAATGGGGAGGGGGTCTTGAGGAAGTGAGCTGGTGTGTAGAACTGGAAGGGAGGTTTGTACTCCTGAATTATGGTGCTGCTGAGCGGAGTTGTTCAAGGCCAACCATATGGAGACTCCAGATGCACAAAATACCTGAATAGGAGCTTTCCAACACATCATACTGGAGATTGGACTCTCAGTGCTGGACCCTGGGGGAAGGAATTTGGAATGACTTTCAGTGTGTAACCTGAAATTTCCTCCAACTTTAGAAGAAATCTCGATGCAATTCTCCAGAAATGATTTGAATGCAATAAGGTGTTCACCATAATTTATTTATTTATTTATTTTGTTGGGATTTAAGATGCTTTCTTTTTCTGATAACTTCTAAACACAGAGAGAGCTACAAAGACACATACCATTGTAAGACACAACATTGATAAACATCAATATTCCAAGAGAAATAATAATCATGGCATATATTTTCAGGGATTATTATTTTACAGACCTCAACTAAAGAGAAATGGCATCATTCTATTACTAAACCAGTGGAGGGACTGCAGTTCCTGTTTCTAGGATTATGTCTGTGTTTTCTTTTTCTCCATTAGAAATGTATTGGCTTAGTTTGGTTCTAGGTGGGTTTTTTTTTTAAGGGATAGCTTTCTCTATCATTGTTTCTCTCTCTGGCTCTGAAACATAAAGTATAATCATGATCTGTTTGTGATGCTCTAGGTAGCTCCTGCATAGAAATGTTAACCTTCGGATTTCTGTTTCAATTTTAAGAAGCTCTTTAACAATCAGATTAAAAACTCCCTTTGCTTTATGCTAGATGAATTATTTCTCCTGTCCTCAGCGTATGCTATCTCAATACCTTTTCCTTCCTATCTCCAATTTTAATATAGCGTCCTGTATTCTTCCATCAGCTCTTGTGAGCAATAAGGTTATTTCCCTTATTTCAAGTTGGACCAATGCCCAGCTCCCTAACAAGGTTTAATAAAATACCAATCAACAGGCAACTTTTTGTGCCATTTAAAAGAACAGAAAATGGAGGCATGGAAAAAAATACTCCTCAACAGTGATATTATTGGAAAAATGTTTTTCTTCCTGTTCATCCCCATGTTGAAAATTTTAAGGGTAATATTCCTCCACCAGAATCTACATCTACATATTAGGCACCTATTATCTACATCATTAGTTTAAATATAGTTTTTGAAAAGGCAGTTGTATGATCTGATATAACCGGATTCCAATATTATAGGAATAAGCAGCCTTTGGGGATAACAACATACTAGGTTCTAAGAAACCCAAACCATGGAAGCCAGGGAAAAGTGTTGGTGTGCATCCTTCAATGACTATCTGATATCCGCTACAGATTACTACCACAATACTAATTAAAATAGCCTATTGGAAGCAGATCCTCCTGTCTTCCTCTATTTTAACATGATTGTAATTTAGTCCTCTCCTCTTGCTGATGGTTAATCCTCAACTGGGAAATGATAGATGTGAGCTTGAATGTTAAGGTTCTGGCAGGTTGGTTTAGATTACCTGTTGCCCATGATAGCATATTATCCATATGTGTTTTACTATAGTAATCTACAACAGAGAAATCAGCTTTTGCTGGCACAAAGTTCATGAAGATTTGTATTAATGAGCTGTATCCCCTTTTTATGAGATATAGAAAGGATGTCTCTCTTTTTAAGTTTACCATGAAATAGGATTATATCAAGATAAGGTACCTCTGACTCTCCAAATGTTGCTGCATTTGGTTCTCTTTCTTTCTTTCTTTCTTTCTTTCTTTCTTTCTTTCTTTCTTTCTTTCTTTCCTTCCTTCCTTCCTTCCTTCTTCTTTCTTTCTTTCTTTCTCTTTTTTCTTTTTTGTTATACAAATCTTACTGAACACATCTTTACATATCCTAACTATGTTCAATCCTGGAACTGCATCTTGGAACAAGACTCCAATTTTAAGCAAGGTTTGGCATTTGTAACCCGGGAATGAGAAATACATAGTCAAACAATTAATCCCTCATTAACCAAGAGTGGACAGGGAGAAGAACATTCACCTCAGAGAGTGCAAAAGGAAGAGTAAAACTACTTTGAAATTAGGACTCAATTCACAATCCAGTATTACTTTTACCTCTGAGAAAATTTGTTTTCAGAGCAGCTGAATCAGTTTGCCTTAGAAGTAAATAAAGTACTCACTCAATATATTTCCCTCACATTTTTATGTTGGCTGAAATACCTTGAACCTTCCTGCCCTCTACTGGCTGTGATCTCTTTGGCTGCTAACAGCAGGCATCCTTCCTATTCTATAGGATCGTAAACATGCACTGTCTTGCCTGTGGCAATATCCATTGATCTTCCCTAAACATTTTCTGAGTAAAAACTCATCAACTTAGTAGAGTGATGAAGTGCTTTGGTATTAAATGACTGCACATCCTTTCCTCACTTAGTCATAAACGTTGGATATTTTGCTTTATGATTGATGTTAATCACTTTAAGTTCACTAGACCCTCCCTGCTTCTATCTTTGTTATGACATAGTAAAGCAGAATGTGGTTCTGCCATTACTATCCCCTCACCACTGGTTCATGATGTTTTAGCAGACACCCACACTGTAGTATAAAATGTAGTTCACTGGTGAATAACAAACATATTGCCTGGGGGAAGGAATAGAGAAAGGAACATCTGGCTGTTAATATTAGAGTGGCAATGAACAGTGAGAAATGCTGATACTGTACTAAAGCAATGAAAGTTACATGCTTCAATGTCATATAAGCATTCTGAAGATATCATAATTAAAAGAAAATAGCAGTAATTTAAGATTATATTACACATTCAAATTGTAAAAAAGAAGATATCTAAAATGTTTAAGTCAACATCACTCACCAATATTGAACATGCTTTCTGATAATAACTATGTTGCATGTTTCTATCTTGGTCTCTTCCTTAACCTTTACTTATTCAAATAGCCCATCATTAATTTAAAAAACCCTCACCAACACATTTATCTCAACCAACAGTTTATTACAGAATTCAATGCTAAATTAGTTAATTGGCTCCAGCAAAAGTCTTAAAAGACTACTTCTTCAGCATTTTTTTTTGAAAACTATTCCCCCTCTCATTATTGTGTGCTTCTGTTAAAGGCAAATTTTACATTCTAGTAGATGTTGTATATTTCTGGGCATTTTCTCTCCCAGATAAATATACCCATTGCATACTATTTGGCATATCCCCTGTCTTCTTTCTCTATTTTGCCCAGCTCAGGAAAAAAATTCAGATAGACTTTTGCCAAGTTTTATACTAGCAGGTTTGTTAGGATGATGCTTTTCAGATGGACTGACAGAATAGTACCATGGGAACTGATTGTGCTTTTTTTCTATGCTTCTCTTTTCATTTCACGCCGTGCTTGAAGCACGTGGGATTGAGTGTGAGGACACTCAATAACTGTCAAATTTGAAGCAAAAACATGGCCATTGATTGGATGTTACTTAGCTATCTTGTGTTTTCAACTGAGTAGCACCTGGCTGAAGTCTTCCATGACAGGTCAGCTCTAAATGCATAACAAAGCTTTCTCTCTAGTTAATAAGATTTAATAATAATAATAATAATAATAATAATAATAATAATAATAATAATAATAATTTGACTTGTATGCGCCCTTCTCCCTAAGGACTCAGGACGGCTAACAATAAAAAACACATATTTACATATAGTTTACCTAAAAACAAATTAAACCTAAACATTTAAAATAGCATCCATATCTTAGGAAAAGAACAAAAAATGCTAAAAAGATACTTCATACTTTCTGGTTTTCCCCAGGATATCTACAATCTTATTCAATATTTCTTGTATTCTCCTGCTCAGCATATAGAAATGTTTCCACCCCCCTCTACTCTAATGCTAAAAGGACTTGAAATTCTGAAAAATTGTCTTAAGTGCAACTAGATGAATATCTTAATTCGTTGCTTCAAATGATGTTGAATGGCTACTAATGTATGGCATGGCAAGATATTAGAATAATTCATGAATGTGTTTATATCATTCACTGGAATTCACAGTCTAAATAACAAATTCTGTTAAGATTTCTGGTTTATATGACCAGTAATTTGTCATGATGGCTAAATAGAACTTTCAACATCTAAGACAATATTTCTCAAGATGGTTGAGAAATTTGTATTTGTAACCCCCTTGTTGGTTTTCTAAAAGTATCTATTTCACTAAACTGTGATAAAGGATATTGGGTCCTTGGCACAATCAAGCTGAACTAATATCACATGACTCCTTGAGAATATCCCCTGAAAATATTGTTATTGATATAGAAGACTCTTAATGTCACAGTAAATGATTTACTCATTTGCTAAATAGCCTTTGCTTTTTATGAGTTTCCATTGGTGCAGCCTTCCATGAGATGAGCTACTACTCACTACGTTCTTAGAAACTTGATCAGAAATTGTTAAGAGCTGAAATGTCAACAGTGCACAATCCTTGTTCCTTTTATAAACCAGGAGCACCTTTGTCACTTTCTGTTATGCAAAAACCCCAGTATTCTACTTGAAAACCCAAGAATGGGAGGGAGGGAGAGGGAGAGAGAGAGAGGGAGAGGAAAGAGGAAGAGAGAGGGAGAGGGAGGGAGAGATCTATTGGACTAAGATTAAGCCAATAGCCTACTGAGTATTTAGGGTTCTGTGAGTATGATCAATACATGGAATACTTGGCTGATGTATCTCTTGTCTATTGGAAATCTATGTAGATGGATGCCCTTATTGTTTAAACAATAAGTGTCTCTTTTTCCAAAATCAAGCAATATGGGAGGGGAGGTCTCTTTATCTGTTGGAAGCCAGCAATAAAGCTTGTATTAAATTTATAAAGCAGAATCAGTCCTTATACGTTCAAAAATCACTGACTCACTTAAATACTAGCTGCACTGTATTTTCCAGTTCAGTGAGTAAAACTCTCTGAAGAAGTCACAGTTGCTTAACTTTTTGGCAAGCAACCAAGCTAACTTGAGATTCAGCATAACAATGAGGACTGACACAAGGCTTTTCTGGTTTGAGAAAAAGAAGTAAATTATCAGTTTTAATTAAATACTGAAAGCTGGCTAGTTTGGATTGACTTTAGGCAAATCACGTAGTTCAAGGTTTTCAAAGTGGCTGAAGAAAATAGCAACAGAAGAAGGCTTTCTTGCATCAAAAATCTCCAAGAAACACCAGATCAACTTCAAATACTTTGTGAATCCTTCAGACCCTCTAAAAGTATGATTTTCTTAGTGCTATCTGCCTATGACTGTCCTTAAGAACAAAATTTGATACGATATCCCTTTATTTGAAGCATTTAGGTTTAAGCTAGTAATCACAACTCTTGAGTGTGGAGATATGAATAATAAAGAAACTCTGATTCCTTCCCCACTGTTTAAAATAGTTATTTCTGTTTTCAAAATGTTAAACAATGCATCATATAAATGATATACTACATTAAAATGTATATAAAATAATAATTACCATATTTTGCTCAAACATTCTTGACATGTTATACAACAACATAAAGATAGTTTCTGGAACAATTACTTTGGAACTGCTGGTATAGAAACCAGCATTTTCAGCATAAAATGAAGGGAAAACCAGCTGTGCTTATAGATTCAATAATGTATCTTCTTGTCACAACTAGATAGAAGGATGTAGGTGTCCAAGCATGGCATTGAAGAAGCTAATTAAGATCAGGGATAGACAAATATTAGCTTTCACTCTCCTCCATATAGGACATAATTTTTAATTTCTCTGTTTGCAAAGAATGTCACCCATTATGATAAGTTTGCATTAAATGCAACAATGAAGGAATTTCCACTCAAGTATTTGGGCCAAATTCATTGGATGTATCAATTCCTTGAGTACAGAGCATGGTTAGCTCCTGAATAAAGGAGGAGCCTCTAACAATAAAAAGTCAATCTTATTGAGGTATCAAAAACACTGGAAAAAAAACCAGACTGTTAATAACTGTGAAGCATCTTGGATGCTTCAGTGTCACATTTTCTTTCCTCCATGCCCAGGTTTTGAGATCTAAAATTATTTTTAGTTGGCCACTGCATTCAGGTCCAATGGAAGGTTCTTGAAGGTCTTCAAAAGACATGCATCGAACTGGTCTGGTAATGAGGACAAGAGGGCACTAATGTGAGGTCCTAAGGTTCCACCTAGACCTCAACTAAAGCATGAATTGAAGCTGAGCAAAGGCACCCCAGTCCACTCCCATACAAGTCAGAATGGGAGGTTTTTTATTATAAATTGTCACTATTTTTTCTTTCTTATTTCCAAAGATGAGATACATTTGGGCATTTAAATAAGCTTTAGTCCAACGAATTATTCATAAAACTATATTTTACAAGCAGACATTGTTCTTATAATGCTACATATGAAATATCAGTCCTGTGACACTGATAGATGTTATATAAACAAAAATGAATAATAATAAAAATAGTATTTGATCCCAGAAGTGAAGTTTCAATTGATAAATTATTGCCAAATATTTGCAACTTTTTTATATCACTGATCTGCTGTTTCTGTTCCAACTTAATGTATAAAATAATCTTCCAAAGGTAACAGAAACATATTTCTCATCTTTGATCTTAATAGGTGCGAAGTGCTGCAGTGTAAGATATTTTCCAAGATCTCCTTGCCATGGTTGGCATGCAAATAATGATGGCTGGCCATTATTCAACCATAGTAATTGTTGAAAAGAACCTCTATTAGTTCTTTGCTTCCAATCCTCAACTGAAAAGTTCTAAGACTGAGGGAGAAGCATTATAGAAGAAAGAGATGAGAAACAAAGATAATGATGTAAGCAATAATAATTTACTGATCATCAAGAAAAAAAGTATCTTCTTCTCCCTATATCATGGATGAACAAGAGATGACTTATAGAACATGTGTAATGCAAACCATTGATTTGAAGCCCCGAGAGCACCCAGAGTGATCAAGAATGAAGCTTTAGATTTTTCTTAGATTTTGTTGGACTTTAATCACCTAAATAGGAACTTCAAACCTTACAGAGATTCCAGGAAAAAAACACCTTTTAAAAGGAATCAATCAGTCTTTTATTTCTATTTACAAGGTTTAAATCATCCACTTTATGTCCAAAAAGTTATTTCCATTCCTCCCCTTCCTTTGGTACCTTTGAGTCAGTCTTGATTCCTGGCAACTGCATGGACCAGTCCCTGAAGTTTTCTTGCCAATGTTTCTCAGAAGTAGTTTGCCTTTGCCTGCTTTCTAGGGCTGAGAATGAGTGGCTTGAGGTCACTAGATGGCTTTGTGCCTAAGGCAGGACCAGAACTCAGAGTCTCCTGCTTTCTAGATTGATATCTTAACTTCTACATCAAACTGTCTCTCTCTAAATATTAAACAACTAAACAAAGCCCTACTCACTCCAAGTCATTAAAAGGGTCCCCAGCTACACACTGTAACTCCAGTTCATGCAGCCTAAAGCATAAATTGGGGCCCAGGCTGGTAAAAAAATAATGACTATTTCCATTCTGTACAGCACCATTTCATTACGTATTTGTTGATTTTTTGAATAGTAATACATGTGTTACATGTTAGCCCTGGATGGCTCAATGATAGAATAATAAAAACAGTAAAAAGCGTAAGAACCAACAGGATCCTCTTCTGATGCCTCAGACAACAGATTCCCACATATCCATATAAACTGTAGGGCTTCCTTGGGCTCCAGCTTCATAGTATACCAATATTTGGGAGGAACATATATTTAAAACATTTTCTAGAGGGTCATGAGAATAGGAGCCTAGCTTTTTGGGAAGGCTACTCCAAAAGGTATTCTCAGATGCAAAGGGTTATAACATATGGCAACAAAAAAGAACAATACTTATATTTTTATTTTAAATTCTTTTGACTAATTCTGAATGTGGAGCTTTGCTCTGTGGAGATATAATACTTTACTTTTTAAAGCAAAGAAGGGACTTCACATCACTCCACAGTTTTGAGTACGATACAAGAGACTTCCTTTCTCCTTCTGTTTGAATTTGCTGGTAGCACATTGCTGTCAAATTCCTCTTAGTGTCCCATGTACTTATTTTGATTCATCTAAATAATCAATGCAATCAAAACACTGTAGCACTGTTGCTCAGGCCCAAAGAACAGAACTATATGTCTTATAAGTCTGTATGTTATGTGTAAGTTAAAGTCAGGGGAATAGATAACATCATTGCTGAACATCAAGCAAGGACTCTATTTTTGGATATTGTCCTTCTGAAAGCTCTACTTTTAAAAGCTGTCAGGTCCAGTTGATTAACTCCCAGGACAGGAGTCTGGAGCAGAGAATGGATAGGAAGCAAATGACTGGTCTAACTCTTCCATATTTAATTGAACATGATCATACTCTTGTCCTCTCCTTCCATCTTTAAAAACATAAATATCTCACTTTCTAATGATCCATCTCTTTCTCAGAAACAGTTTTTAAAAATCACGACTCAATTTTGTTAAGTTAAAGGATGGTGTTGGTTGGTTTTGTGTGTTTGGGGTTAGTAGCTTCCTTGATGGAGAGAATCTTTGAAGTGGCTGTGGTGATGGAGTGCAGTTGAATTGGGAGCAGTGAACTAGAACAGGACTGAAATGGAATGATATGCTGTAAAGAACTGGAATAGTTGGAGAACATTTGAGAATGAGCCAGAAGCCTTCCAGCAATGACTCTATGAGCTTTTGAGCAGCATTTTTGTGTCCTGCCACTGTCAATTAGAGTCAAGTTGAAATAAATAACAAAATAAATGAATACATAATCAAAAAATATAAAACCTTGTTGCAATGTTAACATTTTTCAGAAAACTGATATGCCTTTATCACTTTATGTCCATATTCCATCTTCTGAAGTATAGAACACAATCTGCATTCTGATGTGACATAATTGTTTTATACTGCTGCAAAGCTATACCCATGTGTGTTTATCAAATTATATTTGTTCTGACTGAGAAGTTCCCTAACATATCCTCTTCCACACTCCAATTATTCTTAGTGGGATTACAGTCAAAAACCCAAAATCACTAATCTCAATTTCACACATTATGTACAGGCAAAACAGAATTTTCCTCCATGTTCACTTAAATAAATCAACAGTAATCATATAAGCCTATATATTGTATATATCTGTAATATTTATTT
Source organism: Naja naja (assembly GCA_009733165.1). Taxonomy (NCBI): domain Eukaryota; kingdom Metazoa; phylum Chordata; class Lepidosauria; order Squamata; family Elapidae; genus Naja; species Naja naja. The sequence continues at coordinate 288,404,681 of CM019148.1, forward strand.
TTATATTTAAAATGAAATCAGATTTTTAATGGCATCATCAATATGCAACATATAAAAGGGTTCAAAGACAGAATGAAAAACAGCCTTAAATAGTTTATTCTTTAATGTTTAAAAACTAGCACAGATACCAAAAGTTGTTCTTTGTTTTTGTGATATCATTACACAACCTTACAAAGGATTCAATAATTCCAGCTTTTAGAATGATTGCAAGAATTATTTGTTATATTGCCCTTGAACCTCTAAATTGAAATGGCAGCTGGTTACAGAATATTAACTGACTTTTATATTATTTAAAATAGATTTTTATTTTTGTTGAAATCTAAGGTGCTAAGCTTTTGTAATAAAACAAGGGAATGTGAATGTAAAATGGATGGAGCCAATTTAATTTTGGTGGGAAGAAAATTCCATAATATGGGCATCACAGCAGAGAAGGCATGTCTTCTGGGACCTGTTACATGTTGATCCCTAGCCAAATATCTGCTTGCAGCATCCCTTTCCTGTGCAATCTGATGAGTCAGGCTGATTTAAGAGGGGAAGGTGGTCCCTCAGATAGCCTGGTCCCATGGCATAAAGGGTTTTAATAAATGTTGGACCTCGAAGCAAACTGACAATCAATGCAACTTGCAGAACAGAAGTATAATGTGTGTTGTCCTAAATGCTCGAAAACTGTCTGTGCTTCTGCATTCTGTACCAAATGAAGGTTGGATATTCTTCAAGGACAGCTCCATGTAGAGTGTATTGCAGTACTCCAAACTGTAGGTGACTAAGACATGAATGTCTGTAAGCAAGGCTTGCCAATCCAGGCACAACTGAAGCTCAATAGAAATCTGTGCAAATGTCCTCTTAGCCATGGTTGCCACCTGCTCCTCAAATTCAGAAGAATCCCCAGATTGCACACTGGGTCTTTCTTGGGTAGTGTAACCTTATCCAGCAACAAACATGATGTGGTCCTTGAATCAGTGAGACCAAAAACTGAAGCAACTTTGTCTTGCCAGGGTTCATCTGAAGCTCAATGTTCCCCCTTCACACCCTCACAGCCTTGAGGCATCAGGCATCAGGATCATGGCATCACTTAATTTACCAGGAGTGGAAATGTACAATTGGATATAATCAGCATAGTAATGAGACCCCAACCCATGGCAACAGATGAGCTCATCCAGAGGCTTTATGTAGAAGTTTGAAAAAAAAAAATCCTGGAAGAGTCTATATATGTGGTTGCTAAGAGTCAACACTGACATGATGACATATAAGATTAGTCAATAAGATAATTATTTATCAGCAGCAACTCCATTTTATCTAAACTGACTCTGTTTTAAAAATAAGTAAGGATTTTATTTAATTCATCTCAAATTCCTGGCATATGGAGTATTGTGTGTGAACAGTATGCTGACGAAATTTCATTTTTAATCTCCAGGTGACTCGCCCTAAAAAGTTCCACACAGCTGTTGGAAAGTGTGGAGATCATTGTAAAGCCTTCTTCCAATTCCCAGTCCAACCACTATAATCAGTGCAATAATCTAGATTAAATTAACAAAATCTCACTTTCCTTTTCTCTCTCCTATCATATGACATCCAATTTAGAGATTAAGCATCAAAACCAGGGGAAAAGAAAATCTCTAACTGAAATATATCCAGAAAAATATCTCTTCTCCAATTGAATTTGAATAGGTCTGGCTACCACATATAACCTTTTTTTTAGAAACTATACTTATTTTTCCCAGCAGTTGTCAAACTGCATCCTCTTTGAGATGCTGGAACTATTTTCAATAATCAATTGTTTTAAAAGATTGTCCTCTCTCTTCCTCAATCATTTTTCTCCCTCCTCAAGGTAAAGGGGTTGTGTTTTTTTCTTAAATGTCACTGTGTACAGAGATCCTGAAATCCATTAACTTCTTATTAAATCTCTATCTCTGCAGAAGGGAATAGCTCCAGCAATCCTAAATCTGAGCAAAGTGATATGTTCATGACAGGAGAAGAGATGGAAAACTTCTCTTTTTCAGATCAACATCTTCCTGTGCATTAGAGTAGATCAAAGCTAGTTCATGCCCTGCTGCTTGAAACTTCCATTGCTATCTCCACCCAATCCAATATTTAACAAGAACCCTTATAAAGTTAAAATTAACTCTTCCAAAATCAAAATAGAGTCTGAAGAAAGTTTGCTGTTCATGAAACTTTGAAAGAGAAACAGTTGTTACAGAAAGGAAACTTTCAGTGAGCTCATTTGTGATCTCATTAATAGAACAATAATGAACAGTCTCTCTTTACTGTTGTTATTTACCAGTTTGTGAAATCTCTTGTAGGCACAGTCAGTAAAGGGATTTGCTCTGTATTAACAGCTATAGTAAATAATGCTTTTATTTAATAGGCTAGGCCACTGTTTCCTAAATTGTGGTCCTGGAGCCCTGGGGGTCCTCAAGATTTGTTAGGAGTCTATGAAATGAACATTATTTGGTACTTTATGCAGCGGTGGGATTCAAAATTTTACTACCAGTTCTGTGGGCGTGGCTTGATGAGCATGGCATGGCTTGGTGGGCATAGCAGGGGAAGGATACTGTAAAATCTCCATTCCTTCCCCACCCCACTAACCTGCTTTCCAGCTCCGTTCTCCTATGCAGGGCAACAAAAGAAGACCCAGCCAATCAGCTGGGACTCAGGAGGCAGAGAATAGATGGGGGTGGGGCCAGTCAGAGGTGGTATTTGCCTGTTCTCCTAACTGTTATGTATGCAGATTTGAATGTCATTGGTTAAGTTTGAACTGTTCTTGTAAAATGTCAGAAATGATTGGTTTAAAAAGTGCGGGAAAACCCTGCACTCTGATTGGCTGGCAACTGCGGCTGCTGGCTATAAGTAGCAGCCACAGACCAGCCAAGTCGGGTCTGTTATGAGCTGTAGTCACTAATAAACTCTTCACTGAAGTACTCTGCCTGACTCTTCATGCAAATCTAACACTAACTACTCAAAATTTCCACTACCGGTTCTCCAGAACTGGTCAGAACCTGCTGAATACCACCTCTAACTCTATGTTGAAAAACAATACAATATTAAAAATCCACGAAACAATTATGAGAACAGAAACAGGTATATCAATTTTAATTTTTATTGCAGTAAATATTGATAAGTGTAACCCATAAAAAAAGCTCTTTAGGGGTCCTCCATCATTTTTAAAAGTGGAAAGAGTTCCTGAGAGAGAGAGGGAAAAAAGTTTAAGAAAAACTGGTCTATACCCTGAGTTCAAGAATAACTCCATTTATCTCTTCTACTGTACATATTTGTCCCCTTTGTTTTACTTACAAATGTAAAAGACATATTCACATATTGATATTCTGGAGAAAAACAACAGTAACAACTGTGCATGACACTTGTGATCAGAATCTGAGCTGTTTCACTTCTCTGCTAATTTCAGAAATATTAATTGGTTATCTTGTTTTGCTTCATGTATTACAAACAAAATAGGCTGACTTTGAAAACAATTTCTTTGACAGAATATTCTTGCCTGGAGCTACAGCTTCTATTGCAATACATTAATTAGCCCACATTTAATTAATTTGCATACAAACAATGCTACGTTATAGATGCTGACCTTTGCAGAGCATCCATCTTATTTGCCAATGGATTTTACATGCTTTATTATCAACTCTGATTTAATTTACTGTATTTCCTAATAAATATTAGTATTTTTGGTGCTGAGAGCCAATTTGGAGGAGTGATTTAAGACACAGAGCGAGAAAATGGGATATACAGAATTTTAGTCCTGCCTTAGGCATGAAAGCCTGTGGGTGACGTTGGGCCAATCACTCTCTCTCAGCCCTAAAAGAAAGAAAGGGTAAATCATTTCTAAAAATGTTCTCAAGAAACCTGCATTTGTTAATAATAAATCAAGGGCAACCCCTCAAATAAAATCATGATCAATGCTTTATGTTATGTTCTTGCTCCATTTAAACAATCTCAAAACATAGGTAGTTCTTAACGTACAACCCAAATTTCTGGGTTGCTTAATAGAGCCCCAAATTTCTGTGCTGAACAAGGCAGTTGTTAAGTGAGTTTTGCCCCATTTTGTGACCTTTTTTGAAACAGTTGTTAAGCGAATCACTGTAGTTGTTAAGTGAAACACATGCTCATTAAGCACATCTGGCTTCCTCCATTGTCTTTGCTTGTCAGAAGCTGGCTGGAAGATTAGACAGGGTAATCACATGACCCTGGGACACAGTGGGACGCTGTAATTGTCATAAATGCATGTTAGTGTCTGGATTTTGATCAAGTAACCATAAGGATGCTGCAACAGTCATAACTTTCTAACAAAATGGTCATAAGTCATGGAAGAAGAGAGAGGAACCCGCCCCACTTTACATTGAGGGGGGCTGTGTGGAGAGAGTTTCCTCCTTTAAATTCCTGGGAGTCTACCTCAGTGAAGATCTTATCTGGAAAATCAACACAACCCAGGTGGCCAGAAAGGGTCTTGCGAAAGAATAAAGTGGAACAATGACTGATGATCTCCTTTTACAGGTCCACAATAGAAAGCGTCTGTTGGGCTCCATGTTCATTGGCACCTGCCAGCAGCAAAGACACTACCTTGGATCTCGATCCCCGATGGAAAGAATGAAGTCAGTGGACCCACAGCTGTTACATTGCAAATGCTGGCTGGGAGTTGATGGCTGTGTGGGGAATCCCTGGATGACATTATTGCAGCATGCTGGGGATTCCTGAGTTGCTGCTCAGCGCTTGTGATGGACGTTCTCGCAGCATGCTGGGGATTTCTGAACCACCACTCAGCGTTTGTGTCAGATCCTGGGCAGGAAAATGAATTTCCTTTTTTATAACACAGGGTGGAAACAGGGTTTAGATGGGGATCGGTAGTAGGTAGGAATAAGAGCAGATTAGGCTGTGAGGTGCGGAATAAACTATGAATAGTCATATTAGGAGAGAGTAATTGGGAACTTAGCATAGTGGTCCACAGGAGATAGCTGCAATTAGGTGGGTGGGGCTGTAATATAAAGTGTGCTGGAAGGCAAATGCTCCCAGCATTAACCTGGATCGGACTTTAACAGTTTTTGTCAGATGGGATGTGTGTAGACAAATAAAACTACTTCAAACCTCGATGTTTGTCAGCTTATATTTTCTGACTACGATCATCCAGATGACCAGCTGAGAGCGTCCTCTCATATTGCATTATGGTGTGGTATGCTGGCTTGACAGTCGCAGATAGAAAGACATTATAGAGGGTGGTAAGCACAGCACAAAACATCATGGGCTGTTCCCTCATACCACTAGATGACATTGCTAGGGCTCGCTGCCTTAGAAGAGTGAGGAAAATTATCAGGGATGACTCACATCCTGGTCAGCACTTCTTCACTCTCCTACCATTGGGTAGGAGATATAGAAGCATAGCCAGCCACACCAACAGGCTGAAGAACAGTTTCTACCCATGGGCTGTCAGACTTCTGAATGGAAAATAACTTCATGTCAACATAGTATGATAGACTTGCAAGGCCGGCATGTTGTGCAACAAGGTCACATAGTGTAATAAGATTGGGACTGGGTTAGGGACTTTTGTCCTCACTGTGAGTTGTGTTTGTGGGGGTGCACGAAGGGAAGCTCAGCCAATCTCATTGTACACATGTTGCACTCTGACAATAAAGATAATAATAATAGTGAACATTGGAATTTCTGCCGGGAGTCAACTGAAGTACCTTCAAGAGAAATATATAACTACTATCAATGTGGATATCTCTTAATTACTCGAGTTTTCACTGTGGATTTGCCTAGTCTGCTAGAAATTAGGAGCTGAAATCTAGACTGAGTTTTCTGGATACAGTTTTATTGAAATTTGATCCTCTGGTTGTCTCTGTTCTTTTGTGGTTTTCTTCCTTGCACAGTCATATAATTTTCCTCCACCACTACCAAAACAAAGAATAGTTCTCTAGTACCCCATAAACTCCTATTTTATCAGGATCATCTGCAAAATATGAATACACCTAGCAGCTGCTAGCCAAATTTATGGGTATTTATATGCTTACTATCATAGCACACTCTGGCCACAACTGTTTACTGGTGGAAATAGACAGAAAAGTAGGGGGATTCCTACATAATGAAATAACAAATATGAAGTAACTGGAATGTGATCTTATAATTTTATTAACCTGATTAGATTTCACATAGAACAGGGGTTCTCAAACCGTTTTTTTTTTTTTGCTCATGGTCCCCTACTGAAGTTTATTGATCTTTGTGACTCTAATCACTGCTAGCTGATAGATGTTTATTTTAAACCATAGTAATTTTGAATATCTATGCTGTTGAAATTAGCCCAGATAATGAGTTGTGAAAATTATGACAAATTTATTATACACCTGGCAGTTAAGGAACTTATTGTGTCCCCTTGTGATATGGCATAGACCCTGGGGGCCATACAGCCCATGATGAGCAGTACTGGAAAAAGTAGTTTTCCTGGAATAGTATATACACTAATCATGTACAGAATAGCTCTGGAATATTTTTAAAGTATGTATGACTATTAGTGTATTTATCTTAGTCATTAATATAAATCCTCGTTTACAAAACAGTTACAGTGAACTCACCTAAGCAAGTTGTCAAAGGCTTAGACTCTGTGGAATAGTATCTTCATGTAAAGTGAAAATACTGAAATACATTTTCCAGTTTAGATTATATACACACACACTAGCAAACATTTAAGAAGTTTGGGATAAGATGTGCAACTTTTCCCTTCCGCCCCATTCCTCTCACACATACTGAGTTAATAATTGGTTAGCCCAAAAGAAAGTGATTTTTCCAAAGTTACTCAGCAAGCTTCGGGCCTTAAGCTAATAATGATAAGATATCAAATATCTATGATTAAGCTTTCCCACAGATTGTATGGATCTGCTGCTTTAAAGACATGGGAAATGATTGCTTCTGTCCAAGAGTTTCAACCCTTTTCTTCCTTGGCCTTTTCCTAAGCTAAATCAGATCCTATCAGCCACAGAGGACAAAAATATATACTGATATGGCATTTGGCTTAAGATGAATGGTTTACTTTGTGCTATGTTCAGCATGGAACAAATGTTAGTATCTAGCAGAGTTTCCATAGGTTTTCAATAATCAATCTTCTGAAAATGGTACTATAATGAAATAAAAGTTAGTATGCATGGGGTGTAGGTAAGTTGTAGAAATAAATGAACTTGTTTGAAAATTCCTTTTAAAATTAATTGATTTTGTGATAACTTTGCTATCCTTTACATTCTCTGCATTCCTTCTGGTTACATTAGAGTTTCCTCCTTTAAATTCATGGGAGTCTACCTCAGCGAAGATCTTACCTGGAAAATCAATACAACCCAGGTGGCCAGAAAGGTCCAACAGAGACTCCATTTCCTTAGGGTCTTGCAAAAGAATAAAGCGGAACAACGACTGATGACCTCCTTTTACTAGTCCACAACAGAAAGCGTCCTCATATATTGCATTATGGCATGGTATGCTGGCTTGACAGCTGCGGATAGAAATTCATTACAGAGGGTGGTAAGCACAGCACAAAACATTGTGAGCTGTTCCCTGATACCACTAGATGACATTGCTAGGGCTCACTGCCTTAGAAGAGTGAGAAAAATTCTCAAGGATGACTCACATCCCGGTCAGCACTTCTTCACTCTCCTACCATTAGGTAGGAGATATAGAAGCATAGACATCTGCACCAACAGGCTGAAGAACAGTTTCTACCCGTGGGCTGTCAGACTTCTGAACAGAAAATAACCTCATGACAACATAGTATGATAGACTTGCAGGGCCGGTGCATTGTGCAACAAGGTCACATAGTGTAATAAGATTGGGACTGGGTTAGGGACTTCTGTCCTCACTGTAAGTTGTGTTGGGGGAGGCATGAAGGGAGGCTCAGCCAATCTCATTGTACACATGTGGTACTCTGGCAATAAAGGTAATAATAATTACCTTGCATTACCTTAAATAATTTCTATATCCTCAAAGGAATGTAGTAGTAGGGATTTAGTATCACCTCAAACTAGTGATATAAAAGGAAAAGGCTCCCACAAAAAGTAGGGAATGTGGCAGGCACTTTTTTCAATTCTTCCACCTGAGTTATGAAAAGCAGTCATAATATTTTTCTTTGTCTTGTGTCGATTCAGTAACATTGATTCTACACAATGAAAATTATGAAAATGAATCTTTATGCAAAGTATCTCATTGGTAAATTAGTGTACTGGAGAATATTTCTATATAATAGTGTTATCATAATTAAGAATTATAACTTATATAGAAAATTGCAAATTATTCCAAGTTCTACAGTCAACAAATTTAATGTGCTTAGAATTTCAGTATTGTAGAATTTCAGTATCTGAGTTCTGAAGGTAAACCAAATCTGTTAATATTGGATGTGGCACAAGAATTCTGTGAAGCAATTCCAGACTGAACAATTAGGAGAAAATATTTATTTATATGTATTTATTAATCACACTTATATTCCCACAATATTGGGCAGTGTTCTTATCAGTGGTGGGATTCAAATATTGTTGTCACCGGTTTGGTGGTCATGGCTTGGTGGGCGCGTTTTGCATGCCCGCGCCTGCCAAATGCGCACTTTGCACAGGCACAGAGGCATTTGCGCAGGTGCAGAGGCATTCTAACTCACCTCCTGCAAGCCTGCATGATCCTGGTCACTTCAGCAGCTGCCACGCAGCACTATTCTGTGCCATGCAAAGCAGCTGTGCTTCAAATTCAGTGGATAAAGTTGAGTATGGGAGCCTGGGCAGGTGGGTAGGCCCAACAGCAGAGCCAGCAGAGAGAACCGCTTCAGTCTCTGTTGCTCATCGCTCCTACTGGCTCTGCAGAACCAAGCAGAATCGGTCAAATACCACCACTGGTACTAATATATACAAACAATCACTATAAAAATGTAGATTATATATTAAAAACAGTATATAAATTTAAAATTTATATAAGCTACATTTGTAAATGTAACTTAAGCCTGGAGGGACTTCCAGAATGGTAGCAGGGATGGGGCTAACCTGACTTTGGGTGAGGATGTTCTATACAGTCCTGAAAGAAAACAGTGGCAAATCACTTCCATATTAGTGTCAAAGAATCTGAACAGATGTGTCCTCATTTTAACCATTCTTATATTGAAGGCATCTTTAAATTTATAGTTTATCTTTGTGCTATCTTTAATATCTAGTGGATTTTGACTACCCTACACCAGCTTTGTTTAAGCAAATCTTGAAGACCTAGTTCTTTGGCCCTGGGTTAGATTTAGATCTGGCCCTTTGATACTATTAGAGGTTGAGGGGTACCACCTTATTGTTGTCTCTGGGTGTCGCTTATTCTTTTTTTTCTTGTTATAACACTTTCAACTTTTAAAAATATATATTTGATGCTGCCCAGAACTATTCTAAAGCTGGACCAGCTGCAGAAATTTGACAAGCAAATAAATAAACACCTCTTTTTCATCATTTGGTCCTATCCTTTAGAGCAGTGGTTCCCAAAGTGGGCGGTACTGCCCCCTGGATGGTGGTGGGATGCCTTATGGGGGCACTAAGAGGCAAGGGGGCTGGCAGGGGGTTGCTAAGAGCTGGCAGAGGGTGCTGGAGGTGAGCCCCTCACAGGGCACAATTCAGGGGTGGGATTCTACCAGTTCATTACCATTCCTGGTAGTCCGGAGAACCAGTAAAACAGGCCTCTGGCTGGCCCTGCTCCTCTCCTCTTGCTCCTCCATTCCCTGCCCAGTCAGTCCTTACTGTGCATGCACAACATCACGTGCATGTGCAACAATCACTGATGGCCACAGCGGCATGTTGGAGAAGTGGAACAAGTAAAGCCAGAGGTTGGCAATTTTTGCTGCAAAAAGCATCCAGACACTGTGTGTTTTTTTCAGTGCAGCTGTGGTCCAGCTGTACCAAAAAAAACATGTGGTGGCTGGAGATTTTTTGCAGCAAAAATTAATGACCTCTGGCTTTGCTCTACTTCTCCAATGCACCACCACTGCTGTGTTCTAGGCTCCGGCCATACAGGCCCACCCCATTGACTGCTGCACCACTCCACTCAGACTTGCTTGGGCAAGTCCCTCTGGTGCAATGGGCTCAATGGGGTGGACCTACGGGGCTGGCACCTAGAATGCAGCCACAGTGGCGCATTGGAGAAGCAGAGAAAAGCTGGAGGTAATTTTCACTGCAAAAAACCTCCAGGCACCGTGTGTTTTTTCTGGTGCGGTTGCAGTCCAGCCACACCGAAAAAACATGTGGAGACTGTAGGCATATTGTGACAAGGCAACATGGGCTGGCAGGGAGCCCAGCAACAACAATGGCTCAGCCCTGGCTTGCCTTCCCTGGCAGCCAGCCATGGGAGGAAGCCAGTCATGGCCATGGGACAACGAAAGAGGCAGTCGTGGAGCAGGAAATGAGGTGATTAAGGGCCAGGGCCTCTGAAAGGTGAAATGGGGTGATGCAGGATTAGCCCAGGCCTTTGACAGATTTGGCCATGCCTGCCTGGGCAGAAAATAGGTACATAGGTTAAGGAAGGGATAAAGAGAAAGGGAACAAGAGAGTGGGAATGAGAGAAAGAGAGAGAGAGAGAAAAGAAAGAGAGAGAGAGGAAAAGAGAGGGAAAGAGAAAGAGAGAAGGAACAGACAAGAAAGTAAAGAAAGAAAAAGGGAGAAAGGAAGAGAAAGGAAGAAAAGGGATAGACAAAAAAGAGAGGGGATGGAAGGAAGGGACAGAAAGAAGAGAGAGAGAGAGGGAAAGAGGGAGGGATGAGAAAGTGAATGGGATATGGAGGGAGGGAGGGAGAGAGAGAGAAAGAGAAAGAGAGAGGGAAAGAGAGAAAGAGAGAGAAAGAGAGAGAAGGAAGAGACAACAAAGAAGAAAGAGAAAAGGGAAAGATAAAGGGAGAGATAAAGGAAGAAAAAAGATAGACAAAGAAAGAGGGGGGAATGGAAGGAAGGGACAGAAAGAAACAGAAAGAAAGAAAGAAAGAAAGAAAGAAAGAAAGAAAGAAAGAAAGAAAGAAAGGGAGGGAGGGAGGGAGGGAGGAGGAGAAAGTGAATGAGATATCTAGTCCAACCAACAGGGTTAGAAGGGTGTGTGTGTGTGTGTGTGCGCGCGCGTGCGTGTGTGCATGGCTGTCAAAACTTCAAAAACAGGTCAAGTAGCTCTGGGGAGGTCAGTCATAAATTAGAACACTTACTAAGCAACCGGCCATTAAGCAAGGACCACTTATATTTGGTTTGCCAGTCACATGGCCACATCCAGCTAATCACATGACCACAAAACCATGCCCATCCAGTCATGTGGTCATCCATGCCCAGCCAGCAAGCCATGCCCAGCCAGTCACATGACCACCAAGCCACTCCCACAAGTTAGGCCACGCCCACCGAACCAGTTGTTAAAATTTGAATCCCACCCCTGGCACTGAGGATGAATTTGTAGCAACAAGGGGGTGGTGGACCGAAAAAGTTCCACTACTTTAGAGTTTGATTTATCTTCTTCCTTTTTAAAACCTTGCGGAAAAAAGCAGAGGGTATTCAGTAACTGATATTTTATAAAGCTACAATATTAGATGTGTTGATATCAATAACGTAAGCCCATTGTTAGATTTGCATGAAGAGTCAGACGTGGAGTGCTTCAGTGAAGAGTTTATTAGTGACTACAGCTCATAACAGACTCGACTTGGCTGATCTGCGGCTGCTACTTATAGCCAGCAGCCGCAGTTGCCAGCCAATCAGAGTGCAGGGTTTTCCCGCACTTTTTAAACCAATCATTTCTGACATTTTACAAGAACAGTTCAAACTTAACCAATGACATTCAAACCTGCATACATAACACCCATAACAACAACTTCAAACATTATACAAACCTTTTATTTCTAAGAAATATCAGGCACATACTCTCTGTCAGTTGGCATCCTTTAATATACCACTTTGAAGCTGGAATCACTTTCTGAACTCAGATATCTATTAGAAGACATTCTTTGTTTTTCCATGTCTGTTTCCATCTTTGATAACTTTACAGATGTAATAGTATTTCTTATCTCTCTGAAATTCTTTAAGTGCCTTCCTGAGATCTCTGTCTTTCTTGGCTTTGACTTCTCTTTTTAGCAATATTTACCATCTGTTCTGACATCCAGTTAGGTTTCTTTAGTTCCTTTGTCTTTGACAATCTCTTTTCACATATATCTTAAGAACTTTATTGACTTCATTCAGTGGTGGGATTCATTTTTTTTTTACTACTGGTTCTGTGGGCATGGGAAGGATACCGTAAAATCTCCAGCCAGAGGTGGTATTTGCCGGTTCTCCAAGCTACTCAAAATTTCCTCTACTGGTTCTCCAGAACTGGTCAGAACCTGCTGAATACCTCTGACTTCATACCATAATTCTTCTGGTCCCCTCTCAATCAGATTCAGGACTTTAATGCAATTCCAAATGTTTTCTTTGAAAAAGGTAGGTACATGTTTAAAATCATACCATGGGTTTCTTATCTTGTTTTAGTTTGACTTAGAACTTGTACATGAAAAAGTTCACAATCTGTTCATAGTCAACCTCTTGCCCTATTTTAACTGTACATATATGCATGCCTATATGCATGGATATAAAGTATGTATATAAATGATATGAATATATCTCTGAGTGTGTGTGTTGTTTTGTTTATTTAAAGACTGTGTTAGCAATGAAGAAGAAGAAAAAAACCTATGCTGAATTTGACCATAAAATTTGTGAACTTCCTTTTCTTCTACAGTGGTTGGACAGCAACCTGAATAATTGTTATATTAAAGGGTTGTCAGGAAAGTTTAATTTGTATTATATAGTCACTGAACTGCACCATCTTTGTTATCCTTTCTGACCATGAAAGCAATGCTGCTGCTGCTTAGTTTGTTGTTATTGTTGTTGTTTGTTTGTTTGTTTCAGAGCATTAAACAGTATGATGTTTGGAATGAAAGTATCCAATTCCAATCCATTTCAATTTGCTGATGCCTAAGATGTTAATTGTAGTTGATTTATTTTATCTTTCACCACCTGAAATTACTACATTCATGCTGTTTACATATTATGATCCCACTGTAATTCTGTATCAACAACAGAATTACAGCAACAACAGCAACTACCCAAAGGTTTTTTTTTTAATCTAAGCATGGCATACATATAATTAGTCTTCTAAAAGGGTCCTCAGCCCTTCCTCAGCCCTATGATCTGTATACCTTCAACGACACTTCTGGGAGTATCATAGCACCACAATGAGACAGCATAGCAAGACCTAAATGGGGAAGGAATAAGATTCAAAGAAATTGTACTACAGCACTGTTTTTTTGAAAATCATAAATTGTATCTTTTCATAAGGATACATAGCACAATTCACTAATTATGACATTACATAAGACCTCCTTGGTTAAAAATGAAACAAAGGCATCATAATTAATATTTCTCTCATTAAAATATTCCTCGGGTTACCCTTCTTTATTTCATTCCCTGTGGTAATTCTGTATGATGTCTAAGTAAATACAAAGTTGAAAGATGCAAGACTTCTTCTAAGGAGGATCAAGCCAGGAAGCCAATCAAAGGCCCAGATGCTCCTCTTAGAAATACAGATTGGAGACTTTTCCATCTGGGGTCCTCTGTTTGCCAATTTTGTCACATAAGTGGTTACAGCAGTTAGGTTCTCTGCTCCAGTTGAGAGAGAAAGGCACCAAAGGGAACTATTTTCTGCCCCACAATCAGTAGGAAAATGCTGTGCCGACTGAAATTATAATTATATCTGCAGCAATGTGCTAATGAGCTTTGAAAAGATTTAGCTGACTAACAGAATCAGAGGGATTAAACATACTGTACAGAAGCATTACATGAAGTACTTAGATTTACAAAATAGTATTCATCAATCATTAAGTGTTCATGAAACAATTCAACCTGTTCCAGCTGTACCACACTGCTGACAGCATTGGGGAATTGTAGGCTATGTAGATGGCCCAACATTTTTTTAAAAAATGCATATCATTTCAAATATAATTTGAATCTATCTGGATAAAGAAATGGTTTTATGATGATTTCCATATCTATCTATCTATCTATCTATCTATCTATCTATCTATCTATATCATTCAGGATAGAGCTGGACCTTTGAGATCTTCTAGTCCAAACCCCTGCACATCTGTCTGTCTAATCTCTCTCTCTCTCTCTCTAATCTATCTATCTAAACTATTCCAAAATAGATTCTATTTTTAAAAGAAGTGAAATCATTTTAAGGCATATATGGAATACTCACCTGAGAAATGTTTATTGAAATTACTTACACTTGCTTTGAAGGTAGACTTTCTTGGATGTTTCTCCTGGAAAATCATTTTGAGATTTGGTTTAGCCTTCACTTGTGACATAATCTAAGAACTCAGAGATATATGGAACATAATACTCAGCTCATAAATAATAGATTAATACATGAGAAGACAAGATGGGATTTTTAGATTTTAGTGTTTGATAACAAAGAGCTATAGAACTATGGCATTCCAGGTCCTGCTGATATTCATCTGTCAGTATATTTCACTATTGTTTATTGCTATATGGGTTGCTGGAATTTTGGTTTAACAAGATCTAGAGAATCACAGATTCCATTATTAATCTCAACTTGTATGGTATTTTTTTACCTTTCACAATGTTAAGCGACTTTCTAAGCGAAGTTGAAGTTTTTATTATTTCAACTCAGAGAAATAAATCTGGAAACACTCCCATAATCAAAAAGTCACCAGTCATATTGAGAGAAAAAAAGTTTTTATTTGTGAAGAAGAGGAAATAAAATTCATAGGTGAAAAAATGACATTTTTGAAAAGTTAATGATCCATTGATAAAGGCATTTTAATTTTCAATCTTTTTTAATCATCGCTTATGAACTCTTCATAAGTAATGCAGAAAAATAATCTGTAGTGTGTACATGAATGTATGTATATATTTTGTTAGTCTCATCAGTTAGTATGTGCCAGTGCCACTAATATATAAAATGAAAGCAAACACCACTCCCTTCTAGCATTGATGGTGTTACCTAGTTTGGTAATTAAATGTCTACAAGAAAGAACCAAGCTCAAAGAGCACCAAGGAGCCCATAATCTCTTTAAATTATTAGTTTGTTCTATTTTATTTTAAATTTGCTTTGACTGTCTGCACATTCAGGGTAGAGCTGCTTTTTAGGAAAGAAGTAACAGTAAGGGTTATGTATGTAGGTTTAAATGTTATTGGTTTATTTGAACTGTTCTTGTAAAATGTCAAATGGGATTGGTTTAAATAGTGCGGGAAAAACCCTGCACTCTGATTGGCTGGCAACTACGGCTGCTGGCTATAAGAAGCAGCCGTAGCCCAGCCAAGTCGGGTCCATTCGAGCTGTAGTCACTTAATAAACTCTTCACTGAAGCTCTTCGTGTCTGACTCTTCATGCAAACTTAACACTGGCGACGAAGGTAGGATTGCCCTGAAGAAGAGACAATGCGGAAGACTAGCAGAAGAGCAAGATGGCTGTGCTGAACACCCCCCCCCCCAGCCCCATTCGATCCGGTGGCGGAAGACTGGGAATCAAATGCGGATTGCTTCCAGATGTACTAGGAAGGAAACAACCTCGCCGATATCCCCGAGAAGCGGAAGAGGGCAGTTTTTCTCACGCACTGCGGTCCGGCAGTCTTCAAGATGGCGAAGGCGTTGGTGGGAGCTGCAGAATTGAAGATAATGGAATGGCCTGATTTGGAAAAGCTTTTAAGAGCCCATTACGCCCCACAAGTATCGTGCCTCATTAAGAGACACGAGTTTTACCGTCGGGATCAAGAGGAAAGCGAAAATGTTAACGACTTCGTGGCAAGTTGAAGGGACATTGGGGGTGCTTGTGAGTTTACCAACTTAGAAGAGGCCATGCGTGATCGGTTTGTTCTAGGCCTTAAAGATAAGGTCTTACAGAGCAAACTACTAATGAAACCTAAGATCACGTTTAAGGAGGCCATAGAGGAAGCTGTTTCAGCAAAAGCCACAAAGTCCTCAGCAGCAGCCATGAAAAGATTAACAAGGCCTCAACCCATTCTGATGTGGAAAAATCCACAACAACCCATTGCGAACAAATAGACTCTGATTCAGATTGTAGTGAGGTGGAGGAAGGAATTTATAGACTCAGAATGGAGAAGAAAAGGAAAGACCCTGGAAAAAGAGGCAAGAATTTTATTGCAGAGGCTGTGGGGGCACCCCGCACTGAATGCAAGTTTTAGACACCATCTGCCTACGTTGTGAGAAAAGGGTCACCTAGCAAGAGTCTGCAAATCATCCAGAACTCCACCTAGTAGGAAGAAATTCCTGAGAAGGAATTCAAGCCCAACAATTTCATTGAGAAAATGGGGCACAACTCAGAAGCAAATGGAAAGAATGAAACTCATCAAACAATCACCATTGGTCATTCTTCACCCTTGAGAAGCAGAAAAGTACATGTGAAGGTATTCATTGAAGGAAGGCCTTGCCAAATGGAAGTGGACTCAGGCTCTTATTTATCTATGGTGTCATGGGACACTATTCACAGGCTACTTCCCAACATTCAGAAAAACATTTCCAGAAGCAAGCACTGACTCTTAAAGACTACCAAGGGAACAAGATTCCAGTAGTTGGAACAAGAGAATTCAACGTGAAGTTTAAAGGCCACACCAAACGCTTGCCCCTGACCATCGTGGACAAGGATCGCCCAAGCTTGCTGGGACTTGAGTGGTTCAAGCCACTAGGCATCGAGGTGACTGGCATCAATCACGTGAGCAACTCTGAATGGGAGGAGGCCTTGAAGTCTGAGTTTCCAGAGGTCTTCAGCGAAGGATTGGGCAAGTATATGGGGACCCCTATCACTTTCAACCTAGATCCCAAGGTGCCCCCAATTCGTTTAAAGCCCAGAAGGGTTCCATTTGCTTTAAAGGAAAAAATTGATGCACAATTAGACAAGTTAATAGCTCAAGGGGTTTTAGAGCCCACTGACCACTCCAGATGGGAGACACCCATAGTCACACCAGTCAAGGCTGATGGGTCAGTAAGAATTTGTGGAGACTATAAGGGGACACTGAACCATGCGCTGCAGCAGAGCGCATATCCAGTTCCAGTTGTGCATCATCTGTTACATTCACTTGGCAGGGGTACAGTCTTTGCCAAATTGGATTTGGCCCAGGCATATCAACAACTAACAGTTGATGATGCCACTGCAGAGGCCCAAACCATTGTGACTCATAGAGGTGCCTTCAAATGTAAAAGGTTACAATTTGGAGTAAGCGTGGCACCAGGCATCTTTCAAAGCCTTATGGAAAGAATGCTCCAAGGACTGCCAGGGTAGTGCCTTACTTTGATGATGTGTTAATCTCTGCTGAAAATGACACTCAGCTACAAGAAAGACTCAGAGAAGTCCTTACCAGATTCAGGAAAGCGGGGTTAAAAGTCAAGGAAGAAAAATGCACTCTTAAGACTGACAGGGTTGAGTTCCTGGGCTACATGATTGACAAGCATGGCATCCACCCTACAGATGCCAAGGTTAAAGCAATCAAAGAAGCCCCTAGACCTAAATGCAAAACAGATTTGCAAGCTTTCCTTGGACTTATTAACTTTTATCACATGTTCCTACCTCAAAAGGCAACCATTGCTGAACCATTGCACAGATTACTTGATAAGAAGTCTGTTTGGGTCTGGGGCAGGAAGGAACAATCAGCATTTAACAGTATTAAAAGACTAATCACGTCTGATGCTGTACTGATACAGTTCTCTGAGAATTTGCCTGTTGTACTGACTTGTGATGCATCCCCTTTGGAGTGGGGGGGTTTGAGCCACAGGCTTCCCAGTGGGAGAGAAGCCCCTATTGCATTTTACTCTCGCACTTTGACCAAAGCAGAGAGGAATTACAGCCAATTGGACAAGGAGGCATTGGCAGTTGTTGCAGCTGTTAAGAAATTTCATGAATATCTGTATGGCAGAACATTTACCATTGTTACAGATCACAAACCTTTGTTAGGCATTGTGGCAGGAGACAAGCCTACACCTACTATCCTGTCACCAAGAATGCTGAGGTGGACTGAATTTCTTGCAGCTTATTCATACAAACTTATCCACAAGCCTGGCAAGGACATTGGACATGCTGATGCACTGAGTCGTTGCCCACTTCCTTGCCACAAGGAGGACTTTGAACCTGAAACACACACCTTTTTCCTAGAAACTGTTGCCAAGCTTCCAGTTCATGCTGCTGAAATTGCCAGAGAGACTGCCAAAGACACTGTGTTGGCTCCTGTTATAGGCTGGATTAAGAAAGGTTGGCCTCTTCAAGATCTACCTCACCTTGCCCAACCTTTTAAGTCCAGGCAAACTGAATTATCTGTATTAAGAGGATGTATTTTGTGGGGTAACAGGGTGGTTATTCCTGCAAAACTGCAAAGAGAGGTTTTGGAAATGTTACATGAGGGTCATCCTGGTATTGTAAGGATGAAGGGATTGGCCAGGAGTTATGTATGGTGGCCAGGTATTGACAAAATGGTTGAAAACTGGGTTGCATCTTGTCCCAACTGTCAGGTAGTCAGGCCTGCCCCACCTCACCCCCACACAGGAATGGGAATGTCCTAGGGGCCCATGGTCTAGGATTCACATTGATTTCAGGCCCTACCAGAGGGCACACCTTTCTTATTATAGTAGATGCATATTCCAAATGGCTAGAGGTGTTTCCCATGGCATCCACCACAACTGATGCTGTCATCAAGCAGCTCAGAAAACTGTTTGTAACCCACGGGTTACCTGATGTTCTTGTCTCTGACAATGGCCCTCAATTTACATCCAACCTCTTTGAATCCTATTTAGCACAACAGGGTATCAGACATGCCCTTACTGCCCCTGGGCACCCTTCGCTAACGGCCGGGCTGAACGCATGGTACGCTTTTACCAAGAGAAGCTTCAGCAACTGGGTCCTGGGGACATCACTGAGAAAGTTGAAAACTTCTTAGTGTTCAGCACATCACTCCTAACCCATCTAATAACTTATCCCCAGCAGAGTTGTTGATGGGTAGGAAACTTAGGTCTTCCCTTGACCGCCTTCATCCCACTTACGCACCCAACGCACCACTAGATTCCACTTCCAAAGTTCGTACATTCAGTGTGGGTGATTCTGTTTATGCTAAGAACCTCATAGGTGAACCTTTGTGGATTCCTGCTGAGATAACTCAGATCACAGGCCCTCGTTCTTACAGGGTACAAACAGAGGATGGACTCCTCTGGAGCAGGCACATTGATCAACTTAGATCCAGGTTCTCTCTGGAACATCGCCTGTCTCTCTCTAGTTCCCTCACCTGATGTCAATTCTAGGGGAAGGGGAGGAACAGGAGGAAAATCAGCAAGCAAGAATCAACCCCATGTGTAACGAGCCATTACGACAGGAACCATCCCAAAACCTGTCACAATGCCAAAATCCATCCTTAGAAGTGGAAGATTGCACATCACTACCTGACTTGGGTGCTGACATTGGGCTGGAGATGGGTTGGGAGGAGAGACCAGATTCTAACAGTCAAACAGGGTCTTCTTTCACAGGAAGTCCCAATGGGGAAATGTCAGCAGACACATTTCCTCTCACTGGGTGAGAATGTTAAAACTTCTGAACCACGAAGGTCTCAACGTACACAAAGAGCCCCACCTATTTAAAAGAATACATTAGATAGGTTGGAGTTTGGTATGGACTGAACCTAGTGGGGAGGGGTGTTATGTATGTAGGTTTAAATGTTATTGGTTTATTTGAACTGTTCTTGTAAAATGTCAAATGGGATTGGTTTAAATAGTGCGGGAAAAACCCTGCACTCTGATTGGCTGGCAACTATGGCTGCTGGCTATAAGAAGCAGCCGTAGCCCAGCCAAGTCGGGTCCATTCGAGCTGTAGTCACTTAGTAAACTCTTCACTGAAGCTCTTCGCATCTGACTCTTCATGCAAACTTAACAGTAAGTACATGTTATCTTTCACATTAATATGCACTCCTGAAAATAAAATGGCTTTAAAAGAATCAAACACTTAATTTTGAATGTCAGTGTCAGTAAAACATTTGGAACACAAAGCCTAGAGGAAGTAATTCCATTATGGGTAAAACATCATGCCATCTCAGATAATTCATGGTTTGTTTCAGCTCTGGGCTTTTACCAATAAGAAGCAACTACAGCTCCTGAAGCAACTGTGCTATTCTTTTTGAAGCTATTGTGGTTTCTATAGAAATTGCTGAATTGTTTACCTTAAAATAGACTGGAATCACATTTCAGATTGGCTTTAGGAAGGCAAAAACGTGACGTCTCTAACAATCTGCAGAATAAATGCCCATATAAGTCAAACGGGAAATAAGTTTGCCTACCGATGTTCATATTCTAGTTACTTCATTTATCTTCCTATCATTCTTTCAGATTCCCTCCCAGACATATTTCCCTCCCAGCTGATTCATAAAGCCATATCCACCTTCATATTCCTCTTCTATGCTATAATAACAACTTTCAAAGGGATATATTTTATTTCTTAGTCTTGCTTGCATTCACTTTATATGTTCTAAATATCATTATTTCATTTGTTCACCCTTCTAAATGTTTCTTTAAGTTCCATTCCTTTAGCTAATGGAAAAAACAAGGCCCAATGCTTTGCAATTAGATCTTAGGTTTAATTCAGGCATCTTCATTTTCTATTTTTCAAATACTTACTGTTAAGTTTGCATGAAGAGTCAGACGCGGAGTGCTTCAATGAAGAGTTTATTAGTGACTACAGCTCATAACAGACCTGATTTGGCTGGGCTGCGGCTGTGGCTGCTACTTATAGCCAGCAGCTGCAGTTGCCAGCCAATCAGAGTGCAGGATTTTCCCGCACTTTTTAAACCAATCATTTCTGACATTTTACAAGAACAGTTCAAACTAAACCAATGACATTCAAACCTGCATACATAACACCCCTCCCCACTAGGTTCAGTCCATACTCAAACCCCAACCCATCTAATGTATTCTTTTAAATAGGTGGGGCTCTTACGTGTACTGAGACCTTTGTGGTTCAGAAGTTTTAATGTTCTCACCCAGTGAGAGAGGAAATGTGTCTGTTGACATTTCCTACTGGCTTCCAGTGAAGAAGACCCTGTTTGATTGTTACAATCTGGTCTCTCCCAACCCATCTCCAACCCAATGTCAGCACCCAAGTCAGGTAGTGATGTGCAATCTTCCACTTGTAAGGATGGATTTTGGCATTGTGACAGGTTTTGGGATGGTTCCTGTTGTAATGGCTCATTACACATGGGGTTGATTCTTGCTTGCTGATTATCCCATGCTCCTCCCTCCCCCTAGAAAAGGCATTAGGTATGGGAACTAGAGAGGAACAATTGCATGTTCCTGAGGTAATCTGGATCTAAGCTGATCAATGTGCCTGCTCCAGAGGACTCCATCCTCTGTTTGCACCCTGTAAGAATGAGGGCCTGTGATTTGAGTTATTTCAGCAGGAATCCATGAAGGTTCACCCATAAGGTTCTTAGCATAAACAGAATCACCCACACTGAACGCAAACTTTGCTAGTGGAATCTAGTGGTGCTGGGTGCGTAAGTGGGATGAAGGCGTCAAGGGAAGACCTAAGTTTCTACCCATCAACAACTCTGCTGGGGATAAGTTAGTTGATGGGTTAGGAGTGATGTGCTGAACACTAAGAAGTTTTTCAACTTTCTCAGTGATGTCCCCAGGACCCAATTGCTGAAGCTTTTCCTTGGTAAAACGCACCATGCGTTCAGCCCGGCCGTTAGCAAGGGTGCCCAGGGGCAGTCAGGGCATGTCTGATACCCTGTTGTGCTAGATAGGATTCAAAAAGGTTGGATGTAAATTGAGGGCCATTGTCAGAGACAAGAACATCAGGTAACCCGTGGGTTACAAAAAGCTTTTAAGCTGCTTGATGACAGCATCAGTTGTGGTGGATGCCATAGGGATGACCTCTAGCCATTTGGAATATGCATCTACTATAATAAGGAAGGTGTGCCCTCTGGTAGGGCCAGCGAAATCAATGTGAATCCTAGACCATGGGCCCCTAGGACATTCCCATTCCTGTGTGGGGGCGAGAGGTGGGCAGGCCTGACTACCTGACAGTTGGGACAAGATGCAACCCAGTTTTCAACCATTTTGTCAATACCTGGCCACCATACATAACTCCTGGCCAATCCCTTCATCCTTACAATACCTGGATGACCCTCATGTAACATTTCCAAAACCTCTTTTGCAGTTTTGCAGGAATAACCACCCTGTTACCCCACAAAATACATCCTCTTAATACAGATAATTCAGTTTGCCTGGATTTAAAAGGTTGGGCAAGATGAGGTAGATCTTGAAGAGGCCAACCTTTCTTAATCCAGCCTATAACAGGAGCCAATAAAGTGTCTTTGGCAGTCTCTCTGGCAATTTCAGCAGCGTGTACTGGAAGCTTGGCAACAGTTTCTAGGAAAAAGGTGTGCATCTCAGGTTCAAAGTCCTCAGTGTGAAACGGAAGTGGGCAGAGACTCAAAGAATCAGCATGGCCAGGCTTGTGGATGAGCTTGTATGAATAAGCAGCAAGAAATTCAGTCCACCTCAGCATTCTTGGTGACAGGATAGTGGGTGTAGGTTTGACTCCTGCCACAATGCCTAACAAAGGTTTGTGATCTGTGACAATGGTAAATGTTCTCCCATATAGATACTCATGGAATTTATTGACAGCTGCAACAATTGCCAATGCTTCCTTGTCCAATTGGCTGTAATTCCTCTCTGCTTTGGTCAAGGTGTGAGAGTAAAATGCAATAGGGGCTTCCCTCTCGCTGGGAAGCCTGTGGCTCAAACCCCCCCACACTCCAAAAGGGGATGCATCACAAGTCAATACAACAGGCAAATTCTCAGAGAACTGTATCAGTACAGCATCAGACGTGATTAGTCTTTTAATATTGTTCAATGCTGATTGTTCCTCCTGCCCCAGACCCAAGCAGATTTTTTGTCCAGTAATCTGTGCAATGGTTCTGCAATGGTTGCCTTCTGAGGTAGGAACATGTGACAAAATTTAATAAGTCCAAGGAAGGCTTGCAAATCTGTTTTGCATTTTGGTCTAGGGGCTTCTTTGATTGCTTGAACCTTGGCATCTGTAGGGTGGATGCCATGCTTGTCAATCATGTAGCCCAAGAACTCAATCTTGTCAGTTCTAAGAGTGCATTTTTCTTCCTTGACATTTAACCCCACTTTCTTGAATCTGGTAAGGACTTCTCTGAGTCTCTCTTGTAAGTGAGTGTCATTTTCAGCAGAGATTAACACATCATCAAAGTAAGGCACTACCCCTGGCAGTCCTTGGAGCATCCTTTCCATAAGGCTTTGGAAGATGCCTGGTGCCACACTTTCTCCAAATTGCAACCTTTTACATTTGAAGTCACCTCTATGAGTCACAATGGTTTGGGCCTCTGCAGTGGCATCATCAACTGTCAGTTGTTGATATGCCTGGGCCAGATCCAATTTGGCAAAGACTGTACCCCTGCCCAGTGAATGTAATAAATGATGCACCACTGGAACTGGATATGTGCTCTGTTGAAGCGCATGGTTCAATGTCCCCTTATAGTCTCCACAGATTCTCACTGACCCATCAGTCTTGACTGGTGTGCCTTTGGGTGTCTCCCATCTGGAATGGTCAGTGGGCTCTAAAATTCCTTGAGCTATTAGTTTATCTAATTGTGCATCAATTTTTTCCTTTAAGGCAAATGGGACCCTTCTGGGCTTTAAATGATTTGGGGGCACCTTGGGATCTAGGTTGAAAGTGATAGGGGTCCCCATATACTTGCCCAATCTGTCGCTGAAGACCTCTGGAAACTCAGACTTCAAGGCCTCCTCCCATTCAGTGTTGCTCACGTGATTGATGCCAGTCACCTCGATGCCTAATGGATTCAACCACTCAAGTCCCAGCAAGCTTGGGTGATCCTTGTCCACGATGGTCAGGGGCAAGCGTTTGGTGTGGCCTTTGAAGTTCACACTGAATTCTCTTGTTCCAACTACTGGAATCTTGTTCCCTTGGTAGTCTTTAAGAGTCAGTGCTTGCTTCTGGAAATGTTTCTTCTGAATGTTTGGGAGTAGTCTGTGAATAGTGTCCGATGACACCATAGATAAATAGGAGCCTGAGTCCACTTCCATTTGGCAAGGCCTTCCTTCAATTAGTACCTTCACATGTACTTTTCTGCTTCTTAAGGGTGAAGAATGACCAATGGTGACTGTTTGATGAGTTTCATTCTTCCCATTTGCTTCTGTGTTCTCCCCATTTTCTCACTGAAGTTGTTAGGCTTGAATTCTTTGTCAGGAAACTTTCTTCTGTGGGGTGGAGTTCTGGATGATTTGCAGACTCTTGCTAGGTGACCTCTTTTTCACAACGGAGGCAGATGGTATCAAGAAACTTGCATTCAGTGTGGGGGTTTCCCCACAACCTCTGCAGTAAAAATCTTGCCTCTTTCTTCCCAGGTTTTTCTTTTTCCTCTCCATTCTGAGTCTATAAATTCCTTCCTCCACCTCACTACAGTCTGACTCAGAATCTATTTGCGCAATGAGTTGTTGTGGACTTTTCCACATCAGGATGGCTTGAGGCCTTGTTAATTTTCTTCATGGCTGCTGCTGAGGACTTGGTGGCTTCTGCTGAAGAGGCCTCTTCTATGCTTCCTTCAGCGTGATCTTAGGTCTCATTAATAACTTGCTCTGTAATACCTTGTCTTTAAGGCCTAGAACAAATCGATCGCGCATGGCCTCTTCTAAGTTGTTAAATTCACATGCACCCCCAATGTCTCTTAAACTTGCCATGAAGTTGTTTACGTTTTCGCTTTCCCCTTGATCGCGACGGTAAAACTCATGTCTCTTAATGAGGCACGATACTTGTGGCGCGTAATGCACTCTTAACAGCTTTCCTAAGTCGGGCCATTCCATTACCTTCACGTCTGCAACTCCCGCCAATGCCTTCGCCATCTTGAAGACTGCTGTACCGCAGTGCATAAGAAAGACCGCCCCCTTCCGCTTCTTGGAAATGTCGGCGAGATCGTTTCCCTCCAAATACATTTGGAAACAATCCGCATACGAGTCCCAGTCTTCTGCCGTCAGATCGAATGGGGCTGGGGGGGTGTTCAGCGCAGCCATCTCTCTCAGCTTGTTTTTGGTGGTGTCTTCTCTTCATGAAGGATCCCACCTTCGTCGCCAGTGTTAAGTTTGCATGAAGAGTCAGATGCAGAGTGCTTCAGTGAAGAGTTTATTAGTGACTACAGCTCATAACAGACCCGATTTATGGCTGCGGCTGCTACTTATAGCCAGCAGCCTCAGTTGCCAGCCAATCAGAGTGCAGGATTTTCCCGCACTTTTGAAACCAATCATTTCTGACATTTTACAAGAACAGTTCAAACTAAACCAATGACATTCAAACCTGCATACATAACACTTACAGTATTATATAAAACACAATTGGGGAAACAGAAAGAAAAAAATTAGCTAATGACAATTCCTTCAGCAATGAGTACTGTTATCATTTGAACATTTTTATTTCTTTGTTACCTCTAGAAAAAAAACCTTTTTTTTTTAATCTAGAACTACAAAGTTGATCCCTTATTTATTTTTGTAATTCTTATCTAATTTAAAAGCCTTCTGCAAACACAATTTCAGAGCTGTAGCAGAGATAATCAGGCCTCCTTTCTGTCTGAGGTGGAAGACACACCGGAATGAAGGGTGGTGGTGAAGAACAAGGATGTTTGGACAGGGAGTGAAAAAGTCAAAATGGAACATTTAACTGCACATTTGAAGCCCTTGACACATTTTGATGCTCCTTGGCTGCCCCTAGTCTGTTAGCTCTTCTGAGTGGAAATTCAACTTTTGCTGTACTTTCTAAAGTCACAGCTGGGTTATTGACATTTCATCCAATGTATCAGTAGAAATATGTTATAACCCCCATGAAAAATTTTGCCCTGTGCCTCCAGGGTCTTATTACCATGCTCTGTAATCAACTCCTCCACCCCCAAAGCTAGTCTGATGATCAGCCTTTTACATATGTTCTCTAATGTCCTTTGCTTAGTTTCTCCTTGCCTGGAGTTTGGAGGACAGAGGGGTTCCTTTGGACAGTCCCACCTTGAATGCTGAAAACCCTTCCCAAACAATGTTCCCCCCTCCCCAAGAGCAAGTATGTTAAACTAGATATTACTATGGAAAAGAGAGAAAGTCAATATATAGCTGTTGGTTTATTTCTTTGATTTTTATTTTATGGTTGGTCTACAATTCTTGAATGTCTTGACCCTGTAGAGGAATATTACACAAAGAAGGTAGTTCTTGTAATAATCTCAAATGATCCAGTTGTCTTAATACTCTGCCAGCTGCCAAAGAATATGTCCTCATTGCAATCACTGAAGGCCAGTGTTAAGATGTATGTCAAGTTGTTCGTCAGAGGAAACATAGAACTAACTTTGCATTATTCCCATTTCTTTATCAAACCAGATGAAAGATACAATCCCCTGTAGAGCCTCCTCTCTGTTTCAACATTGTTTTTCTGTGCTATGTGGCATTTCAATATATTAGAAAAGTTAATTTGGCATTGATGGTGTCTAAAAGCTCAGCTGAGACTTGCAAACACATCTATGCCTTGGGGGCTATGTCAGCTTCATTACATTTCATTTTATTTTATCTGAAAAGGGCAGAATTTTTATTAATTCTTCAGAATGATGAATAAAGGTATTCAAGGACATGGTTCCTGCCTCTCTCACACATGAGAGAATTGCTGTCAAATTCCACTGAGAAAGAGAGAAAGTCAAACTTTTATTAATCAAGGTTGGTAAATAATTCCCAAAACGAAAACTTGTTCCTTAAGAACATAATAATAAACTTAACAGATTGGCAGATTGTCTATGAAATGCAATCTTCAGCAGTTGTCACTGCTGTGTACAACAACAAAAAAGTTGCCAGGAAGAAAAAAGAATGACTTTTCATTTTTCTTGATACAAGAAAATGGTGTGTCCAATTGTAAGTCATTGAAAGGAAGATTATGGCTAAGCCATTTTATATGGTTACTTTAAGGCACAGTTCATGACGCTAACTGATCATCTTAACCATTGCTTTGAGATTGTTCAAAGCCTGAACATCTCCCCACCCTCTCTCTAATAATAATTTTATTGAAGTTTAAAATTACTAAAATAGAAAACTAATACAAGTAAGGTGAATATAAACAAGAAAAAAATAAGGCAGACAAACACACACATGCATATATGTATGTATGTCTATATATATAGAAGCAACAACAAAAATATAGAAAGAAATAATTTCCTAATTCATCAACACAAGTATAAAGATTTTCAATACTTTAATTTTTCAACTAAAACACTCTTCATTCAATATTCAGTGTCTTATCTATTGGCAAACAATAACACTTCATCTTTCAATCCAAGGGGTTTCCAGGTTGAAAGAATTAGCCAGTGAAATCACCATTGCTCGAAAGACACCCAGGTGGGAGCTCCTTTCATGTCTCCAGCAGGACCTGGAATGAAGGACAGGAGATCATGCCATTCCAAGGCAGCTCTCTGGTCTTGAACATGGTCTTGCTGCTTGTCAACCCAGTGTCCTAACCAGAGCTAACATGCTCCCAATTCTTTCATGTACTTTATATAATACCTTGCCATTTTCTCTAAAACTCTTCTTCCTGTGTCTTATCTTATATCTATAAATAAATCTTTAAAACTTCTTCATTCAAACTTAATCAAGAAAAATGCCATTAAAGCTACTAAAAACAACAAACTGAAAATATGAATCTTAATTCCTTCAAATGGTGTCTCAGAAATTAATTTTGTATTATCATTTTCTTTTTCTCCACTCAATTACAATATCATAGCTTGTCATTTTCTCTAAAAATGCAACAAACTCATTCTTTTCCATATCATATCCATAAATAAAGCTTTAAAATCTCCCTATTCAGCCTTAAGAAATGATTAAAACATTTAGAAAAGTGAGGATTTATTTATTTATTATTTGGACTTGTATGCCGCCCCATCTCCGAAGACTTGGGGCGGCTCACAACTAAAAACAACGACAATAAATAATTAAAAAAGAATTAAACCGTTCACAAGCCCAAAATAATTAACAAATCTAAAATTTAAAATAATTTTAAGATAATTTTAAAAAACCCATCCCCCCCCAGGGAGGGGTCACAGCCCGGATTGGTCAAACAACCAGGTCTTCAGATCATGGCAGAAGGTGCGGAGGTCAGGGGCCAGGCGGAGCTCCAGGGGCAGTTGGTTCCAGAGGTCAGGGGCTGCGACAGAATAGGCTCGTCGCCGGGGGACTGCCAGCTGACATTGACTTGCTGACAGGACCCCGAGGAGTCCTTGCCTGTGTGCTTGCACAGGGCGGTTGGTGCTTGATATCGGCAGGAGTCACTCCCTTAGGTATTGAGGACCCATGTCATGTAGGACTTTGTATGTTAAAACCAAAACCTTGAATCTCACCCAGAGTGCAACCGGCAACCAATGCAGGCCGCACAGGAGGGGGGTAATATGGGAGAATCGGGAAACTCCCATCACCACCCGCACAGCCACATTCTGCACCAGCTGCAGTCTCCGGATGGTATGCAAGGGCAGTCCTAAATAGAGAGTGTTGCAGTAGTCGAGTCTAGAGGTGACAAGGACATGAGTGACTGTGCGCAGGGCATCTCGGTCCAGAAATGGGTGAAGCTGATGAACAAGGCAGAGCTGGGCAAAGGCCCCCCTGGTGACGGCCCCCCCCTGCTCCTCCAACCGGAGCCATACATCCAGGAGGACCCCCAGATTCCGCACCCTATCCACAGGGGGCAACACCTCTCCCCCTATGGCCAAAGATGGATGTTCCTGACTGGGCCGAGATGCCGGTGTGCACAACCACTCAGTCTTGGCCGGGTTGAGTCGAAGCATGTTCCCGTTCATCCAAATCCATACCACATCCAAACACCGGGTCATCAGGGAGAGGGCATGACTGATCTGGTTCGGGGTGGAGATGTACAGCTGGGTGTCATCCATGTACTGATGGAATCTCACCCCAAAACCACAGTTGATCTCACCCAGCGGCTTCATGTAGATGTTAAATAAAAGAGGGGAGAGGACTGACCCCTGAGGGACCCCACAAGAGAGTGTCCTCGGGGTTGACCTCTGTCCCCCTGCCAGCACCGATTGCGATCGCCCCGAGAGGTAGGAGGTGAACTACTGAAGAACAGTGCCCCCCACACCCAACCCCCCAAGTCATCGCAAAAGGATACCATGGTCGATGGTATTGAAAACCGCTGAGAGATCTAATAGGACCAGGACAGAGGAACAACCCCTGTCCCGTGCCCTCCAGAGATCATCCATCAGCATGACCAATGCTGTCTCCGTGCTGAATCCAGGTCGGAAGCCCAATTGGTATGGATCCAGGTAGTCCGCTTCATCCAGGAAGAGTGGAAACTGCCGAGCCACTGCACTCTCAACAACCTTTGCCAAAAAGCAAAGGTTGGAGACTGGATGAAAGCTGTCTAACATGGTCGGGTCCAGGGCAGGCTTCTTCAGGAGGGGTCTCACCACCTCCTCCTTCAAGGCAGAGGGAAAAACACCCTCCCTCAGTGAAGCATTGACAACTGCCCGGAGCCAACCTCAGGTGGCCTCCCTGGAGGCATAGGCCAACCAGGAAGGACACGGGTCCAACAAACATGTGGTGGAACTCAGATGCCGCATAATCCTGTCCACTTCATCCTTGGAAACAGGATCAAACTCATCCCAGGTCACACTAGCCAGACTGCTTGTACCCTGTTCCTCAGACCACTGCTAATCGGA
Source organism: Naja naja (assembly GCA_009733165.1). Lineage (NCBI taxonomy): Eukaryota > Metazoa > Chordata > Lepidosauria > Squamata > Elapidae > Naja > Naja naja. The sequence goes on from CM019148.1 coordinate 288,434,460, forward strand.
GGACAATCCACTCCGAATCCGAGCGATCTTATCTGACAGATATTGACCGAATTCCTCAGCCCTTCCCCGCAACGGGTCCGCCCCCTCCTCTGTACGAAGGAGAGAGCGTGTGGCCTGAAACAGGGCAGCTGGGCAGTTATCTGAGGACGCTATGAGGGAGGAGAGATAAGACCTCCTCGCCGCTCTCATAGCTACCAGGTAAGTCCTAATATGGGCTCTTAGCTGGGTTCGATTGGATTGGGAGCGGGTGGACCTCCACCTGCTCTCTAAACCCCTACGATGATGCTTCATCTCCCGGAGCTCCTCGGTATACCAGGGAGCCATCCGGGATCCACAGCATGTGAGGGGACGCATGGGGACAACCCTGTCGAGGGCATCTGACGCAGTCTGTTGCCAAGCAGCCTCCAGATCCTCAGCAGAGCTTTGGGCAAGGGAAGAGGGAAAAAAACCCAGTTCTGCCTGGAACCTCTCAGGGTCCATCAGGCATCTGGGGTGGAACCATCTAAGTGGCTCCTCATCCCAGCAGCGGGGGGCGGCCTGGTGGAAGACCAGCCATAGGAGATAGTGATCAGACCATGGAACGGGCAATGCCATAAAGGTGGTTTGCCCTCTGTCACTACGCCACTGTTCAGAGACAAAAACTAGGTTGAGAGTGTTTCCCCATCAGGATCATGTGGTGTTTAATTTTGATCAAATATGTTCATTTTGTGAACCATAGTTTTTGTTATGTATGTAGGTTTGAATGTTATTGGTTTAGTTTGAATTGTTCTTGTAAAATGTCAAATGGGATTGGTTTAAATAGTGCGGGAAAAACCCTGCACTCTGATTGGCTGGCAACTACGGCTGCTGGCTATAAGAAGCAGCCGTAGCCCAGCCAAGTCGGGTCCATTCGAGCTGTAGTCACTTAATAAACTCTTCACTGAAGCTTTTCACATCTGACTCTTCATGCAAACTTAACACTGGTGAAGAAGGTGGGATTCCCCTGAAGAAGAGACGACGTGGAAGACAAGCAGAAGAGCGAGATGGCTGCGCTGAACACCCCCCCAGCCCCATTCGATCCAGCGGCGGAAGACTGGGAATTATATGCGGATCGCTTCCAAATGTATTTGGAAGGAAACGACCTTGCCGATATCCCCGAGAAGCGGAAGAGGGCAGTTTTTCTCACGCACTGCGGTCCGGCAGTGTTCAAGATGGCGAAGGCTTTGGCGGGAGCTGCAGACTTGAAGGTAATGGAATGGCCTGATTTAGAAAAGCTTTTAAGAGCCCATTACGCCCCACAAGTATCATGCCTCATTAAGAGACACGAGTTTTATCGTCGGGATCAAGGGGAAAGCGAAAATGTTAACGACTTCATGGCAAGTTGAAGGGACATTGGGGGTGCTTGTGAGTTTACCAACTTAGAAGAGGCTATGTGTGATCGGTTTGTTCTAGGCCTTAAAGATAAGGTCTTACAGAGCAAATTACTAATGAAACCTAAGATCATGTTTAAGGAGGCCATAGAGGAAGCTGTTTCAGCGGAAGCAACCAAGTCCTTAGCAGCAGCCATGAAGAAAATTAACAAGGCCTCAAGCCATTCTGATGTGGAAAAGTCCACAACAACCCATTGCGAGCAAATAGACTCTGATTCAGACTGTAGTGAGGTGGAGGAAGGAATTTATAGACTCAGAATGGAGAAGAAAAGGAAAGACCCTGGAAAAAAGAGGCAAGAATTTTATTGCAGAGGCTGTGGGAGGGGCACCCCCGCACTGAATGCAAGTTCTTAGACACCATCTGCCTACGTTATGAGAAAAGAGGTCACCTAGCAAGAGTCTGCAAATCATCCAGAACTCCACCTAGTAGGAAGAAATTCCCTGAGAAGGAATTCAAGCCCAACAATTTCAGTGAGAAAATGGGGCGCAACTCAGAAGCAAATGGAAAGAATGAAACTCATCAAACAATCACCATTCTTCACCCTTGAGAAGCAGAAAAGTACATGTGAAGGTATTCGTTGAAGGAAGGCCTTGCCAAATGGAAGTGGACTCGGGCTCCTATTTATCTATGGTGTCATGGGACACTATTCACAGGCTACTTCCCAACATTCAGAAAAAGCATTTCCAGAAGCAAGCACTGACTCTTAAAGACTACCAAGGGAACAAGATTCCAGTAGTTGGAACAAGAGAATTCAGTGTGAACTTCAAAGGCCACACCAAACGCTTGCCCCTGACCATCGTGGACAAGGATCACCCAAGCTTGCTGGGACTTGAGTGGTTGAATCCATTAGGCATCGAGGTGACTGGCATCAATCACGTGAGCAACACTGAATGGGAGGAGGCCTTGAAGTCTGAGTTTCCAGAGGTCTTCAGCGAAGGATTGGGCAAGTATAAGGTTAATTATGCTTTGAGAACAGTTTGCTTTAAGTCAGCTAAGTTGTAGACCATGTTTGGTTTTAGCAATCAGAAATCAAGGAAGTCCACCTAGATACATCCTACATATGCCTGCTCCAGCTTTATCTTCAGGCAATTTAATGACATTGTCAAAGCTATAAGGCAAAAGCACAGAATCAGAAAGGAGAAATACTAAAGAACAAAAGAAGTCAATTGAAGAAGTCATTTGTACATCGGTAGTTTAATTCTCTGAACGCTCATCAGCACACTTGCTATGAAATGAAATGAAGTGTCATCTGTTGAAGATGAAAAAAGTTGGGCTCTCATTTTGCAGGAACAAGTTTCTTCTGAGTTACCCATTTAATTAGACAGAAGTAGAGTACATACGATCACAGCATGAGCATCTTTTGATTGGCACTCTGTGAGTGGGATTTGGTGAGAATATACAGTGGCTGCTGTCATGCACGGAGTAATAATGTGATTTCAGATTGAATTAAACAAGTTATAAGAAAAAGCTTCTGGGGGAATGTTTGTGTCATTCATCTATACATTTATGACTTCATTAAGAAATGGATCTGCAAATAGGAGAAAATAAAGTATAATATATAGCAAGAACAATGTATGTGAACCTGCCTAGTCTGCATTTTTCATACCAATATACAAACTGATGCCCTGTTAGTCTTCTAGCTTTCATACCACTCTGAGAGTTGTGATATATTATTAAAAATGGGCAAAAATGAGAAAGAATTACACTAAAATGGCCATATTAAAGTCACAATAATGGACAAAATATGTTGTGTGTGTGTGTGTGTGTGTGTGTGTGTACGGTATGTATGTATACCATACCTTATATGAATAATGGTTGCTGTTGCTAATGATGACAATGACAATAACAACAATATTAATAATTCACTTTGTTATAATTACCCTACTCCAAAGGAGTCTGTGCAGCTTATAACTTTCAATATACAACTAAAGATAGTTTGATTTTTTTAATTACAGAAAAGACAATATCTATGTTTATTGCTGACTGGAAACCCCTTATGCATTTTTTTGCATAAAACTGAAAAAATAAACTTCATTTTATGGTTTTGATGATTAGACCAATGGTCCCCAACCTTTTTCACTTGGAGGTCTGGTTGGGGGGAAAATGGGAGCTGGGCTGCATGAGTGGTGGACTGGTATGCAAACACATGCATGTAGCTCGACTCACAAGAGTGGCAGGCTGGTGAGCATGTGCATGCATGCATATGTGCACCAGTCCACCACTTGTGTAAGTCAAGCTGTGCACATGTGTCTGTGTGTCGGCCCACTGCTTTCACAGCCCAGTTGCAAATAAGCCATGGCCTGGTAATGGCTGCAGCCCAGGGGTTGGGGACCCCTGAATTAGAGGATAGATTATATGAAGAAGGGAGTCATGATGTAAGTCTCGAAAAAGAAATAAAAATTTAATTATACCTATAGGTGTTATAAAGAAGATGGAAGGCACTTCTTTATGTCTTTTTTTCTTTCATTTCTACTTTTATGGGTTTTTTTCTTTCTTTCTTGCACTCTTGCCTATATTTTTTATTTCTTTTTTCCCCCTCACTCTATATTAATTTTTATTAGTTTTTAGTTTTGTTTGTAAAACTTTCAATAAAATTGAAATGGTTCTTTGAAGTAAAGGGTATTTAGTTTCTTGGCTTTTGCTTCTCTAGTATATCTTCTTAGCCTAGTAGCCAGTACTGCCAGTCTTTTTTTAGCAGTCTCTAGGGCAGACAATTTTAGACATGTGGACTTCAACTCCCAGAATTTCCCAGCCAAGCATGCTAGCTTTGGAATTCTAAGAGTTAAAGTAAAACTCTTAAAGTTATACTCTTGCTCTAGGGCAGGGGTGTAAACTCAAGGCCCACAGGCCAGATTCGGCCTGCAAGGTATTTATATCTGGCCCATGGGGCTGCCCTGGAAACAATGAAGGACCAGCCTGTGGTGTCTTTGCCAGCAAAAATAGAACCCAGGATGTCTATGTAAGGCCTTTTCAAGCTCCGTTTTCAACTGTGATAGCCTCCTGCAACCCTCTGCCAGCAAAAATGGAGCTTGGGAGGGCCGCACACAGTCCTCTCGAGTTCCATTTTTGTTGGCAGAGCTCTGGGCCACCACAGGCCCTCCTGATATGAGTGGCATTGATTTGGCCATGCCCACCCTGTCCACACTCATCCACCCCCCCCAAAGGTCAAACACAACCCTGATGTGGCCCTCAGTGAAATTGAGTTTGACACCCCTGCTCTAGGGTTTCAGATGGATTCAGGCCTTTGTATATATATATTTCCAGTACCTGAATCTTATCCTTTCTCTCCATAGCCTTCTCTCATTCTACCAGTTGACTTATTCTCTGTTGTCATGATCTCAGCCTCCAACCATTATGTTATTCAACTACTCATATATACATACATGTGCAAATAAAGACACAATAAACTAAAAATAAAACCACTTAGTACCACCACCTAGATGAAAACATCTATAACAATTCAAACAAAATCAAACCCATGAAACTAATATACTAATCATAGGTCTGAGAACAGAGCCAGATCTTAAGGGCCTTCTAGAACCCTAAACATGTTAGGACCATACAAAATAGGAGAGGGGGAGGAGAGAGCGTTGTTCCAGAGGGCAGAGGCTGATAATATTGAGGCACCTAGAGTGTGTTTACTCTGCCTAAACCTATCAGGTTGGTAGAAATTATTAGAGAAAGCCAGTCAGATAACCAGATCCTACATCATAAAGATAAGACCAGCATCTGGAATTGCACCAGGAAGTCAACTATTAGGCAATCCAGCTCATGATGTAGCATCATTGATATATATGTGTAATGAAAAATGCTTGTTACTGCCTCACACTTCTGCATTTAACACTGACTATGGGTATATGATACATATGCCAGGAGCATGAGTGCCCATTGATATTGATGCCATGGTAATTAATAGTAATAACAATGTCCTATCCTTTAGGATAGAAAGCACCAAAGATCCAATGAAGGCAGAAGAGAATGAGTGATCACTAACTGTTGAAGCCATAATCAACCAAAGAAGGTAACACCATTAATGATTTCATCATCTGCAATGAAGGATCAGTTAACTGTCAGAGCATATTACCCTACCATTCTGCTATACACATATACATTTCTACTGCCACTGCATTTTTCCCTACCAGACCTCAATTGGATGAAAGAAAAGCTCCTTTAGAAATTTATTTCAAAGGAGAAGTCAGTCAGTCTATTATCTATCAATCTATTATCATATATTCTATATTACCTCCCTTCCTCTCTCTCTCTCGGTTTTAAAGGTGAAAGGAGAAAGAATTTCAGAATGATTTTCATGGGTGGAAGATGATATTCTGACTTAGAGGTATGTGCACTTTTGTACTTCATTCTACAATCATCTGTCCAGCAATCTGTAACCTCTCTGGCTTTTAGTCTCTAGTTAAATCCCAAGTAAACCAAAAAATACTATTGTCAAAATTAAATGGGTATTCAGTCCTTTACAATTTGACACACACACACACACACACACACACACACACACACATATATATATACACACACTCTTAAGTTTGCATGAAGAGACAGACGCGGAGTGCTTCAAGCTCTTTGTTTATTAGTGATTACAGCTCAGAACGAACCCACTTTGGCTGGGCTGTGGGTGCTACTTCAGCCTTTTGTGTTTTAGCTACCTGGGTACCTAGTAGTTTTAGGTAGCTAAAACACAAAAGGCTGAAGAACACACAGCCACTACCTCAGCCACACAGGCTCTTACAAAAAAGCCAACCAATCAGCAAACACCAATTCCATCAACCAATCAAGAAGCGACAACACAGCCAAAAACACAGCCAACCAACCCGCTTACAGCAGAGCCAGCACACCACACCTCCCCTTCAGTATTTATAAAGAGAAGGCAGCTCAGATCACGCTTTGCTGGCAGAAGCACAAAGCCGAAGACACCAGCCTGAAGATGGCGAGTGGGATCTCATCGAAACATCGCCAAGGTATTCTCAACCTTACATGGGACAAGACCCGAATACACCAAGACCTACATATATATATATATATATATATATATATATATATATATATATATATATATATATATATATATGTAGGTCTTGGTGTATTCGGTCTTGTCTGTAAGATGAGAATACCTTGGCAACGTTCGACAATCTCATCCGTCATCTTCAGGCTGGTGTCTTCAGCTTCGTTCTCCTGGGAGAAGTGTGTGATTGTGGCTGTTTTCCCTTTTAAACTCTAGAGTTGGCTGTATTGTTACTTCTTGATTGGTTTGTGGAGTTGATGTATGCAGATTGGATGGCTTTCCTGAGACCCTGTGTGGCTGAGGTGCTGGCTGTGTGTCTCTCAGCCTTTGTGTTGTAACGACCTGGGTAATGGGCTGTGTGATGACCTTCTGAGTTCTATTGTTGTGACGTCCTGGGTGTGGTGCTGTAATCTCCTGGGTCATTGTCTGTGCTGCAACCTCCTGATGTTTTGTGTTGTGATCTCCTGAGTTCTGTGATGTAGTATCCTGGGTGGAAGGCTGTGATGTGGCATTCTGGGCCTTGGTTTGGCTCGAGTTTGAGGTCTGGCTATGTGTTTATAGCGTGTGTCAGTTTGCTTAGTTTGGGGGTCGGAGGGTGGTGTAGCAGCTGGTGTTGCAGCCATGGTCTGGTTTCTGGATGGTGGTTGCCTTTCATCTGTGGCGTGGGCTTGGGTTTGAGTCTGGTGAAGGAGATTGGTGGTGGCATCATGTGTTATTTTGGGTCGGTGTTGGTTTTGTGGCTGGGACTCGTTTGTTGATTAGGGCTAGTTTCCAGATGTCTGGTAGGCGGGAAGTATCATCCCGTTTATTCATGTTATGGGGGTGTTTCTCTATTTCGATGGCTTCCCTAATTATTCTCTTGTTGAAGTGTTCAGTATTGGAGATAAGTTTGGATCCCTCAAAATCAATTTCATGTCCTGTGGCTTTAAGGTGCTGGAAAAGGGAGGAAGTTTAAAGCCACAGGATGCCACAAACCAATCAAAAAGTAACAACACATCCAACTCTAGAGTTTAAAAGGGAAAAACAGCCACGATCACACACTTCTCCCAGGAGAACGAAGCTGAAGACACCAGCCTGAAGATGACGGATGAGATTTCGTCGAAACGTTGCCAAGGTATTCTCAACCTTACAGGGACAAGACCGAATACACCAAGACCTATATATATATATATATATATATATATATATATATATATATATACCATATATATACACCATATATATATATATATACACCATATATATACCATATATATATATATACACCATATATATACCATATATATGTATGTATGTATGTATGTATATATGTATATTTGTTTTTGTAGATTTTCATGGGTACAGGTATGCAGGACTTGGCATGTTCGGGTCTTTTCCTGTGTAAGATTGAGAGTATCTTGGCGACATTTCGATGAGGTCCCACTTGCCATCTTCAGGCTGGTGCTTTCGGCTTCGTCCTTGTGTGAGCAAAGTGTGATCGGAGCTGCTGTCTCTCTATAAATACTGGTGGGGACAGACAACAGAGCCAGCACACCATACCTCCCCACCAGTATTTATAGAGAGACCGAATAATGGAGGAGCAATCAATCTTCCTCTTTTCAAAGAAGAAGTGTACATATATTGTTTGATTACAGACTACCAGCCTGAGTTTTGGTTTGTCTTTTAAATATCCCACATGCTATTTACCAGTATTTCTTATTTCTTCGTATAAAGTACTATGCCCACAGCCCAGTATCTACCCTTCACAAAATACTAACATTTTTATTAGGAGCATTTAAAATGTTTCACAGTTGCTGGACTATTTCTCTTGATTAGCCAGCAGCTGTTAGATGTTTTTTTAATAATTTTCATCGGGTCTGCTAAAATGCTGGAGCTAATTACTTATAATTTCACATCAATTTACTAATTTGAAAGCCAACAGGATGTCCCTTACCATAACTGTGCCAGGATTTGCTTTTAATGGCCTCAACCCAGCTGGCTGTTTTTGGGTCCAATCATGCTTCATCCAAGCTTCTAGTGTTTATTTGTGTAGGTTCTCATCAAAATTGAACATTGTTGATAACCAGAACATTATTCACGAAGGTAAGAAAGCACTTTTTTATCAAGTACAGGTTGTCCTATTGTCAGCCTTCAAGATTTCCTTCTTTTGCTTTGCATCTTTTGGCTGTCATAAGTAACGGGGGGAGGAGGGGGACTTGATTATGGGAAGTGAGCTGGAGGTTTTGTAAAGAAGAGGTATCTCAGTTGGGGGGGGTTCTTGCTTTGATTTCTGTTTTATGCTATGCAGCAGCTCTTTATCAAAATATGCCAAGGTCAACGGACAGAGGCCTCATCACCACCTGGAGATGCCCACATGACGTTATCCACAACTTTTAATTGGGTAGCCTGCTTGAACTATTGTGGGTGGGAACGTTACCATCACTTTGTACATGTGATTTTCGCACTCATTCTCTCAGATTCAGAATTCTTTTGTTGCTACCACTTGATTTCCAGTAAAAGATATCTTTTCTCTAATTCATGGAGTCTAAGTATTTCTTTCTTGGATTTTGAATGGAGCACTACCTGACATTATTCTGAATCTCAGTTTACCAGCCCACCCGGAGAAATTACAACTTCTTCTGAGGGGGTCTGAACGCAATGTCTGAACCAGCCAGCGACCACAAAGACCTGGGAGCGACTGGAGGGCAAGATTTTGTGCCTATACCCGAGCTTCCACAGGAGAAACCTAACATTCAGTCCCTGGATGAGTGGATAACCCAGCTCCAGCTTAACTGGCGGTTGTCTGCAAGGCATTAGATGATGCTCATCAAGCTCATACAAAATTTGCAGATAAAAAAAGATCTCCTGAAAAATCATATCAAGTAGGGGATAAAGTATTTCTGTCCACTAGATATTTGAAGACTACACAAAAATCGAAGAAACTTGGTCCTAAATATGTTGGTCCTTTCCCGATTGAAAGGATTGTGAATCCTGTGGTGGTCCAACTGCAATTACCCAAGACCCTCCGATGGATCCACCCTGTTTTCCATGTCAGTCTCTAAAAACCGGAACACACGTCCAACTTGAGACTGGCTTAGCCCGATCCCCCTGTGCCATTACTAATTGAAGGTGAACAGCATTTCGAAGTTAAGGAAATTCTAGACTCTAGAAAACATAGAGGTCGACTCCAATACTTAGTTGCTTGGAAACACTTCCCTCCTTCCCAGTCTGAATGAGTATATGAAAAAGATATTAGAGCCCCTAGGGCAATCAAGGCATTTCGTACTAAATATCCTGATAAACCCTAAACTATATATATAGTGGTGTTATATGTATCTTTCTCCTTTACCTTTTATTTTTCTCTTTTATAGGACTAACGTCTCTTTTGCAGGAGGGCCGAATGTCAGCCTTCAAGATTTCCTTCTTTTTCTTTGCATCTTTTGGTTGTCACAAGTAACGGGGGGAGGAGGGGGGACTTGATTATGGGAAGTGAGCTGGAGGTTTTGTAAAGAAGAGGTATCTCAGTTGGGGGCGGTTTCTTGCTTTGATTTCTGTTTTATGCTATGCGCAGCCGCAGCTCTTTATCAAAATATGCCAAGGTCAACGGACAGAGGCCTCATCACCACCTGGAGATGCCCACATGACGTTATCCACAACTTTTAATTGGGCAGCCTGCTTGAACTATTGTGGGTGGGAACGTTACCATCACTTTGTATATGTGATTTTCGCGCTCATTCTCTCAGATTCAGAATTCTTTTGTTGCTACCACTTGATTTCCAGTAAAAGATATCTTTTCTCTAATTCATGGAGTCTAAGTATTTCTTTCTTGGATTTTGAATGGAGCACTACCTGACACCTATAATCTCTTTTCCTTAAAAGTGAGCATGAAAAATAGGATAAATCCAAGCAACGTTTGTTATATAAAGCCATACTTAAGACATCTATAAAACTTAAATCTAGAAAAATAGGAAATTGCTGTGATTCATTTGCATTCTGCACTGTACTGTATTAATATCAGAGGCAGTTTGGATTAAATTTGAATGACAAGTGCAGGATATGCTATTTATTTTCAAGCCAAAGATGTCCAACAAAGTTGGCCAAGACAAAAAATAAATGTTTAGTTTTAATAGTTAAATCATGTTATTCTGCTTTTTATACAGTTCCCCTACCATCCTCTTAAAAAGTTATAATTTATCAAGCAACTTTTGGAAGGGTTCTAGGGAACCATACAATATTTTAATGGGCCATTCCCCTCTCCCCAGAACTACAAGTTCTGTCTCTGTAGATCCATGTTTCTCAACCTCAGCAACTTTAAGATGTGTGGAGTTCAACTTCCAGAATTCCACAGCCACCATGGTATGTTTTGGGAATTGAAGTCAACTCCTCTTAAAGTTGCTTGAGGCTGAGTAAGTCTGCACCAAATTAAAGATTTACTTTGCCGTGGACTGTGGCACTTGCCATATCAAGTGCTGCAGAACCAAATGATGGAACTTGAACATAAGGCCATAGTTCCTGTTGCCATTGATACCAGTCCAGAAAATTCTTGATTTAGGCAATCCAGTGACATTAGAATTAGAATTTGTAACTATCATCTGATGCAAAGTTTTCATACTGAATCCAGCCCACAAGGTTACTTTCTATTGTCCTGCACTATTGAAGCTGATTTTTAAAATTCCGGTTACTTGAATGCTGTGCATTTTATGTCTGCCTTTCCTGAATGCCTGACATATATGCACAGGTATTCACTGGAGCCTACATTAGCTGCTTCCTCAATTACACTTTTTAAAATTACAACTGAAAAGTCTATCTCTACAAACTGTTCTGATATGTTCATTGTATTTCTTATAAATAATTTGGAGGAAATGGTTCACCTTAACCCTTTGCTAAGGATGGATTTGAACATTGTTTCCTATAACTGAATTCAATATACAGTGGATTTGAAGTAGTCTTTTAATTCAGATATAAGAGGACAAACAAACAAACACAAACTTACCATTTGTCTTTCCTGATACTATAGAAGAAAAGTAATTACTAACACTTTATTTTTCTCATTACTGTAACTATGGTTGAAAGGTTAAAAAGTATAATGTTTAAGAAATTCTTATTGAAAATTAATCTTTCCTAGAGATTTCTCACTATATCACAAACCAGTCATGATTTTCGTTAGAAGATTTTCTCTGCTCTGTCTTCCATATAATAAATAGGAAGTACAATGAGACAAGACAAGACCTTTCATTTAATGCATGTAAAAAAGTGATGGAAAAGCCACTGGATAACAAATAATAGAAAATTGACCACAATCTACTTAGCATCTATTGGTAGAATCCAGTTAATATCTGTTAAGCATAGAAATATTGCCAAAAAATTCAATAAAATAAATATTTTTTGCCCAAATAAATTTAAATGTTTCCATGCTTAAAAGATAAATATTAATGAAAAAAGATTATTTTATTGGTGGTTTCTTGAAGAGATGACCATTAGTTATTTAGTATTTAAATTTCTTAAAGTTCCAAGCTAACCTTTTCTTTGGAAGGAAAAGATACTTTTAAAGGAATGTCTCTCTAGATCATGTTATTTCTATCATCTTCAAAATATAAAATGATGGCAGCAAAATCATGTCATAGAACCATAAGGGAATGCTTAGGTCATTGACCCTATCACTTTTTTTAGTTCAAAAATCCAAATTAAATATCCTTAACTGATAGATGACTAACTTATACTTCAAAACATTCAGTAAAAGAGAGTCTTCTGTTTCTCTAGGTAATTGGTTGAACTGTTCAACTGCTCTTAGTATTAGAATTTTTTATTCTCTAACATTCAGTCAGAATCTGTCTTATAACTTAAATCCATTATTATCTGTACCAAACTTTAAGAAGTTGTACCTTCTTCTGTGGGATATTATTTCAATATCCTATTAAGTAACTACTTTAAAAGATATCCTATTTCAAAAATGCTATTATATTCTTCAAAACACCTATACCAATCCAATTTCCCATTTCGAGGTTGAGCATACAAACACAGTGTCTCCTTGTGGGTGTGGCTAGGTGGGAGTGGCCATGTGACTGGATTAGCGAGACTTTTTTTGCAGCCACCCCCCCCCCCATTTTTTTGCCTCCTGGGCCTCAGGGAAGCCTCTTGGGGAGGTGTTTTTGTTCCCAGAAAGCTTTCCTGGGGTAAGACAGTGAAGGGGATCCCGGCACAGCTGATCATCAGAACAACTGATCATCGGGAGGGGAAGAAAAAAAATACCTTAAGGAGTGACTGGGTGGGGAGAATGCAGTCAGCGATGTCGGGCATGTGCACAATGTTGCACATGTATGATAAGGACTGACTGGGCAGGGAGGGGAGGGGCAGGCGGAGAGGGGAGGGGCCAGCCAGGGGCATGATTTACCAGTTCTCCGAAATGCACAGAATCATATACAACTGGTTCTATAGAACTGGTCCAAACTGGTAGAATCCTACCCCTGCTTATAACACTTTGTTTTAAATTCCCTAATAATTCTCATTGTTCTTTGGTGCACCTATTCCAGTTTTTTCAATCCTTCTTAAAGGGTTCTTCCCCAAACTGAATAATACACGAGGTAGGAGCTTGTAGAAGACAGTTTCCCACAAAAAAGAGTAGTTTACATCATGCAGGGGTGAGAAAAAGGCACAAGAATTTAAACATTTATTTCATTATAAATAGGGCTTGTATTTGAAACATAGCAGTGGCTCATTTTTTTTCCCATAAAGGCTTTGTCAGCTTTTATGATATACCTTATTATATACTCTCCAATATTTTGTACTTGTAGAAATTCTTAAGTAAGTGTTGGTGGATCAACAGCAAGGATTTTTTATTTTGGCAGCAAACCAACTCTTCAGATTTGTACCCATCAAGTTTGGCACTAAGTCAGAGCAGCTTTCCTTGGTTTCTATACTTAATCTTTTTTGAAAATCAAAATATGGAATGCAACCTTGATAAGTTGTGGCATTTGATACCATATAAGATGAAATCTTTCCAAACCACTTTGAAATTGGATTGGATAGGATTGTCTTTGTGTGTGTGTGTGATTCTGATTGGTCCAATTTGAGGAATAAATTTGCGTGAAATCAGCTCCATTGTGCTCAATGTAGTCATCAGGGAACATTACAATGTTTTCTTTTGTTTCCTTTTTTAATGGTCATAATCAACTATGTATAGTGTACCTGCTCATTTTCAAAAATTCAGAAGAGTTCAGATCCCATTATTTTTGCTGCCTTATGTTAGTTGTCCATGTTATGCCATCATAACACGGACAACTAACATAACTGTTGAATTCTCAAAGTATTGACAACATTCCCCTCTTTTCCTTTTTTCTTTTTAACTACCACTTTTTTTTGCTCCATAAGATGCCCTGAACCATAAGATGCACATTACCTTTAGAGGAGGAAAAAAATCTGCCTCTGCCTCTGCCTCCCAGCATCCATGGGTATTCATCTGGCTAGAGTCCTTGCAGCAAACAGCAAACAGCCTGGTTAGCTTCAGCATGTTATTGTAGTCTGATTTAGCACAAGCAGCTGATTGGCTGTTGGATCGCTGCTGCCTAATGTTGTCTCCGTGCACCCCATTTTTGGCCTCTGTGTGCCCTTTTTTTGGATTCTGTGTATTCTGTTTTTGGCCCATTCCAGGCCGATAGCTGCTGCTACCTATCATCACCTATCACTGCTGATTGCCACCACCTATCACTGCCGATTGCTGTCACCTGGAATGGGGCAAAAATGGGACACGCAGAGGCTGAAAATGGCACACATGGAGGCCAAATATGGGGCACACGGAGGCTGAAAGTGGGGCACATGAAGGCCAAAAAACGGACATGTGGAGGCCGAAAATGGGGCTCACGGAGGCTGAAAACAGCTGAAGGGTGGGGGCTAATGTATGTGCAGGACTCTAGCAATATTCACTCCATAAGATGCACAGACGTTTCCAGCCATTTTGGGGAGACAAAAAAGTGTGTCTTATGGAGCAAAAAATATGGTAAATTAGAGCAGAGGTTGGGTCTTAACTACTTTTTTTTATTTGAGAACATGTATGCATTTTCCCAGTTGATAATTGTTTATTAAATGTTGAAATCTTTGTGCTACTGTTTGAGTCCTCTTGTTCAAAACAATAGTTTATAAATATCTCAATAAACTATTTTAAAGAAAAGAACATGCACAATCTACTTAATTCCAAGACTGAACATTTCCCCTGGATATTCTAGCATCCACAGTAACTTTTTCCTTAGTTTCAGCTGCACTAGAACAGAACATACAGTTTATTTCTTCTCTGCGTATAGAAACCTTATACATAGTACTTCATAGTACTTCATAGTACTTCATAATAGTACTTCTGTTAATAATATACTATATTTAATGGATCTGCCTTTTGTTTAATGCAACTAGGGAAGTTTAGTTTATGCAGAATGTTACTGTCCCTTCCCTTTTTTAAAAAATGAAATAATATTGTATAATAATTTATCAGATTCAGCTGTCAGTTAATGATATTTACTATAACTATATTTTTTTCATGCTTTTATTTAATACTGTATAAAGCATTGATTTACTCTAGTTAGGGATTGTTTTATTCCAAAGACTGTATAAATAATTATTAATAACTATTGAACTATGCTTTTCATGACATAATTTTCCAACCTTCTGTCACACTTTTAATTATCACAATTATTAATTTTGAAATCAAATTATTTTGTTATTACTATCTATATACCTCTGTGAGGGAGATGGGCAATTTCAAAATTTGATTGGTAAATAATTTTTTTAAAAGATCCCTATCTATGGTTAACTTCTGTTAGTTTAGCATTTTTAAAAAGAAAAGAAATTATGGATAAATAAAACAATTCAGACGGTATTTGTTTCTTTTTTTTAATTTTTTAAATTTTTTTTACACATCTCTTCAAGTGAGCAATGTGATTCCAGGTTACAACATAAATACGTAGTCATAGTTGCATTCCAGCTTTCTTATCTAGTTTCATATCAAAACATCATCTATTCCATTTTTCTTTTAATAAATTTTCACTTCATATTTTTCCATTCATTATTCCAGTAACAAAAACATTTTCATCCTAAAATATATTCTTCACTATTTATCCCCTTACTTTCATTTCCATCTTACCACCTATTTTATTTTACATATTTTCTTCTTTTATTTTCGCAAAGCCAATATATAGGAAACAAAAAACAAAAATAAAAGAAAACTAATATCAATATAATCATTCTTAATTATTACCTTCCAATTAACAACAATAATTCCCTATTTATTATTTTATTTGCATATGTTTCTCCCCCACCCATTTAGGATCCACATGATATTTTCCCCCAATCTACAATAAGTCTTATATTTATTCCAAGAATAGTCATATAACCATTTCATTTTCCTTCGTTTCCATTTAACCAAATTTTACACATGTAATTATATTTAATTTCCATTCATCACCTTTTAAATCATAATATAGTAATCTCATTTCAGATACTTTACTTTACAATGTAATCATTTATAATTTACCATATTCTTTGTTTTTCTAATATCATGTGTATAATCAATTGTATTTTCTATTTCATATTTAATATAGTATAGATAAAAAATTTAATAACAATAATTTCTCTTACTCTATAATCATTTTTCTTATCATGTAATTAAATTATATTCTTAGTGAATTCTTATCCCCCTTTAATTCCAATTAAGCTTATTTCTTTATTTTTAAAAAATAATTTCCAATAAACTTTAAACTTCAAACCTCCATAATCTATATTTCTAAAATATCAAAATGCATTTCCATGTGGAAACCTCCCTCTATTTTAATTTTAGCCATCATCTCTTAGTCTCTCGGTCCTGCAATTTCTTCTAATTCTGGTCTGTTTTCCCTTTTCTAAGCTTTTCTGGTCCTTTCTCTTAACTCCTCTTTTCTCCCCTGTTATTATTCTTGTTTTCATCTCCCATTCACTTATTTTTCCCCTCCCTCTCCTGATTTCTCTTTTGCAGTTTCTTCTTGTATGGCTTCTTCTTCTTTTGTTTAGTCTTGGAAATATTTTCCCTTTTGTTTATCACATCTGTCATTAAAGTCTTAGTTTTAATTCCTTTCATGTCTTTTTGCTATGTCCATTGTTCTTTTCGTTCTTTTGAGCTGGTTTCCTCTTTCTTTAACTCCTCCTCTTTAGGCTTTCTTCTTCTGTGAGCTGTGTCACCATTTCTAATTTTTCTGCCAATATATTCCATAATTCCATGCTTTCTTTTATTATTTCCCTCACACTTTGTAGCTCCAATCTGAATTCTTTGCACAATTCATTCATTTGCCAATTAAATTGTTCTGTATCTTATTACAAAAACAGTGTCTTTTACTTTAATCTTTGCTAAGAATGTCAATTTATCTTAGTTTCCATTGTTAAACCTTCTGGTTCCTTATCACATCCCCAATCCACCAAGCAATCCCAAGATAGTATTTTCACTTGTCCCTTTGCTGTAGTCTTTTTGTGTTATTGTTATATTATAGTTATTGTTATATTATAGTCTTTTATTTTATTTCCTATTCACACCTTGACTAGACCAGTAATTTTGCATAGAATCAAAGAAAAAAGAATTCATTTAACCATTAAGTGGTGCTGTTACATCAGTTTTCACTTTTCACCTTTTAAATTTCTTCTTTTTTAACATTTGTATTAACTCTGCTAATATTCAATCATTAGCTGTTATATCATTTAAGTATAATCAATTTTAGCATTCTAAACAATGCGTAATTAGTGCCATTTTCTGTATAGTAATCCAAATTCAGTTTCTTATTCTATTATTGTTAATTTCCCTGAGTAGTATCACTTCCATTTAAGTCCTTTTATAGCCCAATTTTTTTAACCTTACAATTTTCCTCTTTCTTTCCAATCATCACTTCCACTATCTATAAACAAGGGCCCTTCCTTCTGTTTCCCAGGGTTGCCTTGAAAAGTCCAAAGTATTTTTCCTGGTCACACACTGCTCACCACTTCACCACTCCAGCATCAACTTAATTCCCAGAAAACCTCCTGTCTTCAGGGCAGCCATTAAAGACTGCAGCTACAGCCTGTCTTCGAGAGGAGTGTTCCTAGCCAGGGATGGGAGATGCAGCCCCCCTTGACCTAGAGGACGGTCTCCCTCTTCTTCACCACTCCTCCAGGGTGGATCTGGTCCTGTTTGGGATCCTCCAACAGATAGAGCATGGATCTAGGGCATGCATGATTGCGGACTCCAATCTGGCTTCAACGGAAGTGCCACCGGAAGTCAGACAGTATTTGTTTCTATATAACCTTCTCTGTTCTGTGTACTAGATTTGTCCATTTGTTAATTTTAAAAAAAGAATGATGACCTTATAAATAAATCTATTGATGACCTGCAAAGCAAAGAAACCCCCTCCCACATAATTTATAGTGCAATCCAACTTAATGGGACACTCCAGGATACTAAAAGTACTGCCAGTTCTTCAG
Organism: Naja naja; assembly: GCA_009733165.1. Lineage (NCBI taxonomy): Eukaryota > Metazoa > Chordata > Lepidosauria > Squamata > Elapidae > Naja > Naja naja. Next base: position 288,452,329 of record CM019148.1, read on the forward strand.
CGATAATGTGCAAATGAAGAAATAGAAACATGTGTCTATCCTGTCCCCTCTCCATATTTTTTCATTTCTTTACTTCTCTTTTGAAAGCAAAATTATGGAATCAATACAAAATAGCTTTAAAGCTGCCCCATCTTTCTGTGATGTTTAGAGTCTTTAAAAATTACTGAGGGGAACTCCTAAAGTCCTACACTTTCAGCATGACATCTTCAAACTTCCTGCAGTGCAGAGAATTGGTAATGTGAATGAAAAAGTAGTGATACCATATTATATAATGTTTATGAAGAATTGATAATGTTGGTAATGATACTCTTTTTGATTGTTATTATATTTAAAAGCAGATGTATGAAATTTACGATGTGGGTCTGAGAGCCACTGCAAAAATTATTGTCGTGTTGGACGTAAACGAAATGCTGGTGGTTGTATTTTAATCAGTGTAGGCTCCTGTGTGAGGGAAGGAGGGAGGGAGGGAGGGAGGAAGGAAGGAAGGAAGGAAGGAAGGAAGGAAGGAAGGAAGGAAGGAAGGAAGGAAGGAAGGAAAGAAGGCAGGCTCATGTAGTGTTCCATAGACTCTAACATTCTGGAATAGATTTTGAGACAGTAATAAGAAATGGTGTAAATTGCAGAACAGTTCTTCCTTCCCAATGCATTGAAGGAAGTCTCTCTGAATCTGAGATCTTGCTGTGAATTGGAGGCAATTTTGTAGATAATACTGTATGAATAGAAAAGGGAAACATCCAAAAGATCAGAGATGACAAAAATCAGAAAGACTGGAAGATTTCTGCTACTATTAACAATTGCTGTTCATCGGAAGTCCTTAAGCAATTGCTTATGTATAGCTTTGAAAATATATAGGATTATTATAGACAAAGTTGGGTATGGATGGGAAGTAGAATAATTTCCATTATAGTCCAAACAAATAATCTATTTCAGCATTATTTCAGTATTATTTAACAAATATGCCTCCTACCTATGGAGCTAAAATGTTCAAGTGTCCAAAAAACCACACAAAGTACTGTCAAATAATTCAATTAGCTAGGCTAGCCATCTATCACTGGAGTTCTGTGATTAAAATGTCCCCAGTTATCAACTCTATCATCCATTAGTCAAAGGTAAGATCCATTTCAGCAGAACATTATCATCAAAATGAGGTGCCGCAAATTTGATTAATCAGGTCCTAATTACCTAAGACTGACACAGAACATTTTAATACATTGCATGAATGTGCTAGAGGATAGAAATAATAAAGAGCAAGCAAGCATATACTTATTCTTCAGATTTCAATACTGACATTTTTAATTTTTAGTGCATTGTTAAAACAAGATGTTATTAACCTTTTCTTAGCATTCTAGCTAAAAATTGCCCATTCCTATCTTCATTTGATAGCAAAACATTTGTCAGATCATTATTCTGCAAATAAAACTTAAATATAATTAATATTACATATTTATCAGTCAAAGAATTAAAATATATAAAAAGAAGGACAATTGAATCAGTTATACCAGCAAAAAAATAATATGGTAGTTCTGATGTCCAATTAACATATGGAAATGAGCACTTTATATCTTGAGCAATTACAGATTAGAAATATATTGAAAATGTATATTTCTAAAATGATCAGATATAAAATGATATTTTTTTTCTTAAATTCAAAATATTAATATTTTTTGTTGAGTAACATCATTTTCTTTCCTCTACTATTTTGGCGTATTTGCTTCTTCTATTTTCTAACTGTGCCTTTCTTTCAGATTAGACTCATATTGAATTCAATTGATCAAGGACTTTGAAAAGAATGAGATGAAATGATATATTGCATAGCTATAGGTAGTTTTTTGACTTACAACTACAGTTGGGACTGGAATTTTCTTCTTAAGTGATCACAGTCATGGGTCAAGGAACCTTCATGACTAAACCTGATTTTTTCAATCATTATTATGACAGTTATTAAGCAAATCACATGGTCATCAAGCAAATCTATTCTCCTAGTAAAAACATTGCAAATTATAGCCATATGATCATAGGACACTGCAACTGGGCATAAATGAAAGCTAATTGCCTAAATGTCCAAAATGTGACTGAAGTGGAGAGTCATGCAACTAACGTGGGGGAGCAGCATGATGTAGACCGAAAGTGTTATGGGCTTAAAGCATGCTTTTTGAGGTTGCCATAATTTTAGTTATTAAATAAGTATTTGCTAGATGAGGACTTCTTGTATTTGGTCAGGTTTATCAGTATGTCTATGTCACTGAAAGTAAAGTCAATTGAAAATAAAAGCATTAGGAGCCTCTGTGGTGCAGTGGTTAGAGTGCAGTACTGCAAGCTACTTCTGCAGCCAGCTGCCTACAATTTGGCAGTTGAAATCCCACCAGACTCAAGGTTGACTCAGCCTTCCATCCTTCTGAGGTGGATAAAATGAGGACCCAAATTGTTGGGGGCAATATGATGACTCTGTAAACCACTTAGAGACGGCTGTAAAGCACTATAAAGCAGTATATAAGGCTAAGTGCTATTGCTATTACTTTCTAGATAATCTATTTACACATGATTCCAGACAATTAGATGAGTGTCATTTTACAATAAAATAACAAATCAGATTTACTTGTGTTTCAACATCAGGTGGACGGGTGAGGAACAATCAGCCAAGTAAACGGATGTTAAACAATGGACTTTTAAAAATATAGGTATAATATTAAGAGCAGCTGATAGAGGGTGAGTTTTGTTTGTTATTTTGTTTGTTTTTCCAGTGTGAAAAATCTTAAATGGAACAATTTTTCTCAGTTCTACCTTTTTTTAAAATTATTAAAAAAGCTTGGTTTTATGTATTTTGGCAGATGCAGTACTCCATGAAAGACAAATGGGCCCCACTGAATTTTTCTCTGACACATCTGTTAAAGTTGGAGAAACATTGGCTATCTTTGCATCTGTCAATCAAAGGCCTATATTCAAGGTATGTGAAATGTTTGAAATATTACTGATATCTCTGAAATAATAACATTGTATACTCTTTCTCATTCTAGGAGATCAAGGTGATTTACTTGGAAATCTCCTTTCAATTTAACACCACAGAAATAACCCTGTCAAGAATGATTATGTGTTTTAAATTATCCATTCTGTCACTTCTCATTTACTGACTACCTCAGTTAACAACCAAATGATAATTAAAAAAAATCTTTTTCCAACCAGTGCACACATTTATGACCAAATGTCTTGTACCTAACAATAAAAACTTTCAGAAACTGAGTAAAGTCTAGTCATTTTCAGACAGCCATTTGAGGGAGCTGGAAGAATTTAATCAACTAATTAAGATCAAGATTCTTAGAGTAGCTCAAGTGATCTTGACAGCCCCCCCTCTCTCTCTCCCTCCCTCCCTCTCATATTTACTTAGTGACCATTCTAGATGAGGGGAGGATATAGACATTCAATTTCAGTTGTCTTTCATTAGAGAATAAGTAACTAACTGCCTGTGACTACTTTCCACTTTTTTTCTGTAACATAATTAATAGCATATTTAATCATGAAAAATTGGACTCCAAAGTATTGATGTTCATAGATCTACAGTCTCAATATATAGTGTAATATTAATGTAGTGTTAGAAGCACTTATGAATAAGTTGTTTCCAAGTGGTACATCTGAATAAGATAGATAAACTTTTATAAAACATTTTTCTTGAGCATCAAAGTTTATAGTGCTAGTGATTATGTTTTCTCTCTTTGATGTAAGTTATATTCTTCTGTGTCATTCTCATTGTGATAAAATAGATTTTATCCTCTTCACAACTGCCTACTTATATTGAAGTAAATATACAGATCTTACTTTCAAATCCCACTCTTACTATCTTACTATTAAAACTATTCCTGTGATTTAAAAGCATTCCAGATGAATCTCAATGACAAAGATACAGGACTGATTTGTCATTGTTATTGGCACACAAATACCTTTTCAATTTCCCAGTCCATCCAGGAATTTTCTATTGTTTTGTTCAGTTTTTAGGTTTTTGAGATCAGCCAAGTTCAATAAAGTGCAATCATGTGCTAACTAAATACTTTTCTCAGCTTAGTGCCCATTAAATGGTTTTCAAAGGAGGTGAAAAATTAAACAATACTCTATCTTTACTGATACAAAGAAAACTGTTATATTAATATATATTCTTTTTTCTCCTTTCTGGGAAGAACAGGATAAATTATAGAATGTCTTGTATGTCATTGTAGTCATGTATGCCTCTATCTCTATCTCTTTTGTGGGTAGAATGCCATGTTAATCACATACTTTTCCATTTCCATTAAAACAATGTTTGTTTCTCCTTCACTTCAACAGCTGATTATTATGTCTACAATCTATCCATATAAGTGTTAGGAGTTCCAAATGAGTGTCTTTTCTCTACACTTATCATCTTTTACCCCTTTTCTCCTTTCATTTTGGCAGTGAGTGGTGATGCTTTTGATTAGAACAATCTGGCATGTCAAATTATACCTTAAAGCCAGGATTGAGCAAATAATTAAAGAAAGACATAAAAAACATTTCAACGCTGATAATGGTTCTGGCAGAAAATGATGGACAGCATCTGGTTTCTAATCAAAGGCTTGTGTCAAAATCTCCGGAGGATGATTGAAAAAATGGATAAAGCAGGCTTGTTATTTTATTGTGTCACATTAGCTAAAGTAAGCACAGTGGCTACTTCAACCAGACAAAATGAAAATTTTTATATAGAAATTATACATTGAGATGAAATGTGATTGTGAAAGATATTTGAGGAGATAGTTCTCCTGTAAAGTACAGATTAATTAGCACACCTCAGATTGAACAACAAAATAACAGAGTTAGAAGGGGTCTTGTAGTTCTTCTAGTCCAATCCTCTGTTCAGGCAGGAAACCCTATACCATTTCAGACAAATTTCTTCTTAAAAACCTCCAGCATTAGAGCACCATCCATTCTAGAAGCAAGTAATTCCAATGATTAATTGTTCTAACTATCAGGAAATTTATCCTTGGTTCTAGGTTGGTTTTGTCCTTGATTAGAAATACACCAGAGAATAATACAAATTAAAATATTTAAGTGTCTTAACAATGTATACAGTCATGAGCTATGACTATAGGCTCCCCTGTAGCTTTACAATGCTCTCATAGTGAAAATTCATGAATGCTTACCTATCCTAAGCATTTATTGTATATTATAAATAACATATGGTTTAAGCATTCTTGAAGTATATTAGAACAGTAGCAAAGTGTGATATTATTCAATGAAAAATAGCAGGATCTTGAAGATTCCCATTTGTCAAGTCACACTAGAAAAATTATTTCCACAAGTAACTAGAAGAAGTTCCAAAGAGGCAGGCAAGGATCCACCTATGAAAAAGTCAATAGCCATTTCTGAAACTGCAGGTTCCTATAAAGATGAGACCACATAGTTCATCCTTTCTGCCTGTAAATAATCATAAGATTGGAAAGCCATATAAGGGAATGCTGAGCTGTAAAGTTACTCAAGAATCACTTCCATCACACTCTAAGTTTAAGATGTGGCTGAACACCCGATCTCAGAAACCTCTTTGATATTTGCTATTTAATTTATGCACAAAGAGTCAAATTAGAATGGGCAAATTGAAATGGTCTGGAGCAGAAAAGAAAGGAAAGACTACATAAACAGAATAGATGATTCTATATAACAGCTATAGAAACTGAAATCTTCTGATGTATTAGGTCCAATTCTGCTTCCAGAGCTATGCAGAGAAGAATCCTGCTTTGATGAAGTTTCAAATGAAGGTTGCTTTTGAAGCCTTACAGAGCAAAACAATCATGTTGTTTCACCTTACATTGCTTTAGAAGCCCTTTCAGAGTTTGCCCCACAGAGTTTGCATTGTAACAGAATAGAATAGAACTGAATAACAGGGTTGGAAGGGATCTTGGAGGTCTTCTAGTCCAACCCCCTGCTTAGGCAGGAAAGCCACACCAGTTCAGATAAATGGTTATCCAACATCTTTTAAAAACTTCCAGTGTTGGAGCACCTACAACTTCTGGAGGCAAGTTGTCCCACTGAGTGTTCCAATTGTCAGGAAATTTCTCCTTAGTTCTAAGTTGCTTCTCTTCTTGATTAGTTTCTACCCATTGCTTTTTGTCCTGCCCTTAGGTGCTTTGGAGAATAGCTTGACTCCTTCTTTGTGGCAGCCCCTGAGATATTAGAACACTGCTATCATGTCTCCCCTAGTCCTTCTTTTCATTAAATTAGACATACCCAGTTCACGCAACCATTCTTCATATGTTTTAGGCTCCAGTCCCCTAATCATCTTTGTTGAAGTCTGAAAGGACACTTCTACCTGTACATTCGGACTGATCAGCTTTGATATGTTTATGTTTATTTGGACTTATAAGCCGCTCTCTCTCCCGAAGGACTCAGGGTGACGTACATATAAACAAGCAAAACAAAAATTAAAACAATTTAAAAATATTAAATTGCAGCCAAATAAACATTCTAGATTAAAACCCCAATCCCCTGTCAGTCCAGGCCGGATTGTAAAAATAACCATGTTTTAAGGTCACAGCGGAAGAAGCAGAGATCAGAGGCCAGGTGCAATTCCAGAGATAACTGGTTCCAGAGGGTGGGCGGTCCCATAGAGAAGGCCCTCCCCCTAGGGGTCACCAGCCTACAGTGTTTAGCTGACAGTAGCCCCAGGAGGCCCTGTCTGTGGGAGCGCACTGGGCAATTGGTATTCATTGACGGCAGGAGACATTCTTGCAAGTACCCTGGACCCAAGCCACATAGGGCTATATAAGTTGTTACCAACACCTTGAACCTCACACGGAGGGCAACTGGTAGCCAATGCAGGCCACGCAGGAGGGGTGTAATATGGGAAAATCGGGACGCTCCCATCACCACCTGCGCAGCCGCATTCTGCACCAGCTGAAGTCTCCGTATGACATGCAAGGGCAGCCCCATATAGAGAGCATTGCAGTAGTCGAGTCTAGAGGTAATGAGCGCATGAGTGACCGTGCGTAGCGCATCCCGGTCCAGATAGGGACGCAACTGGCGCACAAGGCAAACCTGTGCGAATGCCCCCTGGTGAAGGCTCCCACCTGCTCCTCCAAACTGAGCCATGCATCAAGGACACCCAAGTTGCATGCCCTATCCACAGGGGGCAACACCTCTCCCCCTATGACCAATGATGGAATCTCTTGGATTACCCGAGATGACGGTACATACAGCCACTCAGTCTTGTTCGGGTTGAGCTGGAGCCTGTTTCTCCCCATCCAGTCCTGCACCACCTCCAGGCAACGGGACATCACGGGGAGGGCATCACTGAGGTGGTCCAGGGTGGAGATGAAAAGCTGGATATCATCAGCATATTGATGATACCTCACCCCAAAACCACAGATGATCTCACCCAGCGGCTTCATATAGATGTTGAACAGGAGGGGAGAAAGGACCGATCCCTGCGGTACCCCACAAGTGGGGGGCCTAGGGGCTGACCGCTCCCCCCTGCCAACACCGACTGCGTCCGGCCCAAGAGGTAGGAGGAGAACCACCGCAATACAGTGCCCCCCACTCCCAACCCATATCACCATGATAGTACCACAGCACTAGCTGAAGTTGTCCAGCCTGAACTACTTATGGACTATTCACTAAACATTTTAGCCACTGCTTCAGAGAAGATTGCCATTTGCTTCCTCCCAACCACTATGTACCACTTTTAGCACATCTGTAATGTTCGCAGGAATACTGCCAAATGTGCTTCATAGAGGCAAATCCATATCACATAGCACAGGCCTAAACCTTAATCATGATTTCTTTCTTATAGATTGCATTTTCTTTAAAAAGAAAAATTTCCACAGTATTTTCAATATGTATATGTTTCAATTCCTATTTGGATTCTTGAGCAAAATTCTTATACAGCCATATAATGAATAGATCATATGACCCTCCATAAGCAGCAAACACTACTGCTGAGCAGAATGTGCATTAAATTTGCAATGAATATTTGTCCTGGGAAAAATAAGGAATTCATTCTAAGAAATAAATATTTGATATTCTATATAGATTTTTTTTAAAAAAAGTGTACTCATTTCAAATCCAATTCATAATCTACCCTACAACTAAGTTTTAAGTGAACTAAAGAAGTGTCTTACTGCAAGAAAGAAAACGTTTTCCTTTGCTGCTCTTCTAACTCCTGCCCTATAAAATAAAATCCTTTTTTCTGAACAGTTATCGGTTGAACAGTCCAGTCTCAAAATGACAAGTACAAAACATTATCCATAATCTCAAAGTAACAGATGAGGTTATCGGCGAAGCATTTTCTGACAGAAGGTACATGCCAAATCTTTCAATCAGCAAAAGAAATTAAAACACAGTATATTACCTTATGGTTCCAGTGACATCTTTTCACATCACCTCTATCACACGGCCTTCTGTCATCCTGAAACCACCAGTGGGAAGTTAACTGCACAAAGTAGTACCAGCCTTTTGTGTTCTTAATGCACTTGACTGAAATTATGGACAATTTCAATATACAGTTTCCTTTTGTATAAACTTGACTAGATATGTAGGGTGAAAGGTAGACCCAAACCATTTTCTGGCCAACAGAAAAGCAGATGTAATTAAAGGATAATATTACAAAGAACAAAATCCCATCCCTGATACCAATTAAAGATGATGATATAATTAGTGGCAAAATCATAGTAGAGTGATAATAATGACACTGTTTGGCACATAGTTAACAATGTCATCTGAGGCAAACAATGGTATCTCTAACAGGTTGCAATGTCAGTGTTTCTCTGTTAGCCTAACGTACAGGAACTATGAAAACCTCTTTCTGTTCTTTGCTACTGTTTTCATAATTTCATTGCTCTGGCCAACCTCACAAATCCGATACAGCTTCTTGTTTCTGTATCCACCAATTCACAAACTAGCAAGGAGAAATATCTTCATCTGCTGAAGTAGAAAGTAAGAAAGCAAATGACCAGAGAGGATTGTTATTGTAAAGCTTCTGAAGATAAGAAAAAAAGCCCTATCTTTTCAAGGTGGCAACGACATATCACCTCCCCTGAGATGATCATTTCTTTCTATGTTCCATCTTTCCCCATTGTACAGCTATTCCCCAACAAAGCAGAATTAAGGAAATGAGATAAATTACACTTCACTAAGCATTGGCCTGTGGCCTAAATCTCTGATCGATTTGGATTAGGTGTGAAATAATTAATGAATCAGGTCTTCTTCTTGCCAATTGGTCCTTTAATCTGCCCTGTTAAGTCAATGTCCACCAACCATATTACATCATTATGTTCCAACCCTATATTTCATTAATGGAATTAATTGGAATTACTGGAAAAATCAGCCAGTAGAAAACATGATCTTGCTCTGACCTGTATCTTAGACTGCTTAATATTCTTTTCATGTTTAGGCTGTTGTCTGATCATTAATCATGTTTAGTTGTACCTGCAATTATTTTTTCATATCCTTAATATGCCAATTTTATTACAGTGTCTACTCTCAGGAGGTTTATAACAGTGATTAAAGCTCTCTTAATTGTTGCATGCTTTTCTAGATTGCTTCAAAGTCATTGTGATCAAAGACTGGATGGAAGTTGGGTAAATGGTAAAGTTAACATCAAATATAGAATGTTTTTATTTATATTTATAAACATTTCTGAAGTATCACATTTCCCAAGACTGTGAAATAGATGCCATTTATGTTAAATGTCTTGCATTCTAAATGATACCCAATCTATCATATGCATTTAGATAAATATCTAATGCGGGTGGATGAGTGGCAACAATAGTTCTCAGAACATGCTGTGCTATTCCCAAGTGTGTAGTATTCTCTAATACAATACTTAAAAAAATCCTTTACAAGCAGTCAGTAATTTTAGGATATGCAGAGTGATTAATTTGATAAAACCACAGATTACAGATGGAAGTAAATCAAACTGTCCCAGCAAAGAATGATTTTTGATAAATGGATGTTAAAAGCTACATCAATAACAGTTGGTTGTTCCACCCTTTTAACAATATTTCTCTTTCTTCTGTTGGAGCTTTCAGATATATTCAGGTTACCTCTAAGTGTTCCTTGGTTTCTTGTACATGAGCTAAGTGTGAAATATTTCCTGGAATTTTGTTCTTGTCATGAGTCATAAATTCATTGCTGAGCTTCATTCACCATCTACTATTCTTCTTCAGAGAACAATTGATTCATCAGATGTTGATACATTTTTTTTGCTTGTTTTGATCATTTCAATCATTTCATATACTTAAAACAATTAGTCCCTTTTAATAATTTAAACAATACAGCCAAACAATGAACAGAGGAAGATGCAAGCATTTGGTATTGACTCATCAGTACCTACATTACAATAACATGGTTAAAATCAGCCTCAAATATAAGATCTAACAAGAGCATTAATTAAGTCTATAATGTATGCAGAAAAGCAACCAATGGCAAGCCATACGCCCATAGGAGGCATAGATTGACATAAAGCTGTTTCTGCACAAGGGGGGCTTCAAATGGTTAATGTTTACTGCCACAGCAAAACGCAGGAAATGAGAGTTCCTGTTGCACAATAGAACTTTAAACACAGAGTTTTGATCTACCTGGTGACCCGTAGATAGTAAGTGTCTTGCAATGGCTGAAGAAGACATTGAAAGTCACACACTTCATATACATGTACACATTTCATATACATTAATTGCAAGGGAAAATCCAGGCACGATGAAGTAGGTAATCTAGCTAGCATAATGTGTAAGTTTCATTGCCTTATGGAAGTGATTTTCTACAGATTTTTAAAATCTACACAGGTAGAATAAATCATATTTAAATTTGTATATTTTACCTTGGTTTACTAATTCTTTGAAAATGCTTTCTTGGCTCTACCTGTTACTGTTTCTTTAAAAAAAATGTATTGCATAATAACAAACACTGTAAATCTCAAATTTGTATCAACCTCTGATTTCTACTTCAAGATGATGAATAAACTACTAGTGAAACTCAACATAAAAATAGGCCTTGTGAAGACCAAAGAGCTGTTTAATTACTTTCTGTTCAATACTGTACAGTCAGATGCCTGTGAAATCATACAACTAAAACGTTAGGAATAAGGGACATCTTCTTTCTTTTATAACATAATTTTATTAAACTTAGAATAAAAAATACAATTGGCAATGAAAATAGTGGGAAAATTGAAAAAGGGAAAAATTGTGGGAAAATTGGAAAAGCGAAAGAGAAGTGTAGGATAAGGGGGAGAAAACATTCACTTCTGACTCTTTTGAGTGCATTACAATGAACATAATAACATTACAGTCTCAACTTTTTAATTTGCATGCTCTGTATAGTCATTTCTATAACAAAAAAGTCTAATCAATAAATTTCAAAGTCAAAATTTCATTTTTTCTCTATCTCAAGCACAGAATCCAGAAGTGTTTTCCAGATAGAAACAGTTAGATGTGTTTTTCTCTTTGATTAAAGCAGATAATTTGGCCATCTCCACTAGTTACATCAGTTTCTTCAACTAGTTCCATTAGAATGCAGTATTGTAGGCTAACTCTGCCCACTGCCAGGAGTTTGATCCTGACCAGCTTAAGGTTGTCTCAGCATTCCATCCTTCAGAAATCAGTAAAATGAGGACCCAGATTGTCAATATGCTGACTGTGTAAACTGCTTAAAGGAGGCGGTAAAGCACTATGAAGAGATCTATAAGTCTGAGTGCTATTGTTGTTATGGGAATGAATATAACTTCTTTATTGTGCATAAAACGTTCTTACTGCTGTCAACATGTAATAACAACAAAATTCTATTTTTTTTCAAATCCTTTGGATTAAAGGGCATGTTGTCATTTCTATACTGGAGAGCACACTTAGCTATCATAACTATTGGCCATTTAGAGAGTTATCCTTCATGAAAGTGTCCAAATCGCTTTTAAAGCTATACATGCTGATGATTGTCATTTGTGGAAGCAAATTCTGTAATTTAATAGGGTGATATATGAAGAAGTCCCTGTGGTCACCAAATCACTAGATAGCGATATTAATCTACTCAGATCATTTTCTAAAAAATATTTATTTGCCATCAATTTACATTTATTTTGATAGGGTCAAAGCCTCAGATCCTAAAAGTGGTATTGCATCTTTGCTAATGCATTTACCTTACCAGATCAAGAGAATACAACCACTGTCATGCTACAATGATCTATGTCCTTACAGCTGAAACTATTAGTGGCTGATCTTGCCTCTGCTAACTTTTCTAGTTATTCATCCATCTTTCTTTTCTGCAATTCCCTCCCAGTTGACATTTTAGATAATGCAAGTCTTTTCAATAAACTTTAAAAAAAAACTTCGCTGAAATTTTTCACTAGTGCTGTGCTAAACTTTTCGTGAGAGTATTTTTTCCTGTTCTCATTAAACTTGATAAGAAAAATGTGCCTTCAAAAATTCATTTAAAATGGAGGCAGTAATGGAAATAATAATATCCTCATAATCATTGTTAAAAGTGATTTGCACTTCAGGATGTCAAAGCCCTGGAGCTTTGGCAGATCAGGCTAACTTAATTTAGATCAACAGGAGCCTAGTAAAGCTCAACAGTTTGATCAAAAGAAATTAAACAGAAGAGAAGACAGCAGACAAGTTTTTGAAAACTTCTGTCTGGACCACCAATAGGGTGGGAGCTACCGTATATGCCTCTTCGATATGAGGGGACCATGTATCAGCTTATGCTGTATTTTCAGAGGCATCCATGAGGGAAATAAAGAAATTGAGCTCAGAGTGAAGCTCAAGCCCTTCATTACAGATAATCCTTGACTTACAATCATAGCTGAGCCTGGAAGTATGGTTATAAATCATTGTGGTCATTAAGCAGATCATCATGTGATCATGCTTGATTTTACAACCTTTTTTGTGGTAGTAATTAAATGAGCTCTACCATCATTAAGAAAATACTGTGATTGTTAACTGAATCTGTTTTATCTAATGGGTCTTTTTTTTTTTGCTGAAAACTGGAATTTAAAACCTCACAATTGATAAAAGAAAATATGGTCACATGACCATGGGCTGCTGCAAACAACCATAAATGTGAACCAGTTGCCAAGCACCCAAAATAAGACATGTGAACATGGGCAGTTACATTCAGTAGAATTTTGAAATCAGATTGTAAGAACTTTTTTGGGGAGGGTTTTTTTCCATCTAGCCGAATGGTTGAAAACAACTGGTTGTTAAGCAAGGACTATCTAACTGGGCAAAGAATATGCACAGCTTTCATCTTCATTAATTTTAGGCAACACTGCAAAATCTATAATGGTAATATTTGGTAAAATTGCTCGTTTTAAAAGATGCTTAATTCTTTTGATGTTTGAAATGATGTTCTACCTGTAGTTTGGTTGACACTACTTTCCATTGATTTTGAATATTTTGTCGATTCCTTAAGCACTCACAAGCTTATATTAAGAATCAGTAACAATATTTATGCTAGTATCTTGTCACAATTAGATCAGAAGACAACATAATAATTTGGAATCTTGTTTTCTGTATTGTACCAGTGCTTATTATCTGAATTTTCATTATATGTGTGTATTTCTATAATTGGTAATAATAGTTCAAATATAGTGTTGTCTTTATTGGTATCTCAAATCAACCTTCTCCCCACCCTCACATCCTTCCCCAAATTAAGAAGCTTGTCATACAGCTTGCATGTTCCCTTAAGTTGGTTTAGTCTTTTGTCTTCAGCATTGAACAGATTTAATTTCCAGTCCACCCAGCTTCCTAATATAATATTGTGAAGATAGCAGTGGAACATTGTCATTCTGTCCTTTTACTCAGGCAATAAATTTAGGCCCTGCTCTGTTCATATTATTTCTTTACTCTTTAAGTGCTGGAAAGAGTAAAATCAATAACATAAACTATGTAGAGAAATTATGGCTATTCTGTGAAATATGTTCGTAAATTCAAAATATCTAACTTGAATCTATCTATCATCTATCTATCTATCTATCTATCTATCTATCTATCTATCTATCTCACCCATCTTCTGGCATTTATCTGTTTCTGATCTTAGCCAAAATGTTTTGCTCAAATTGACTCTCCAATGCTGACATCCAAAGTGGTATCAAAATGGCTTTTTCAGGAAAGTGCACAGAATTCAGTGTTTATCAGTGTAACTCCTTTTTATCTGAACCTTAATATTCTTAACCATGAAAGGAAATCAAAAGTTTTTCCCCAAAAGGTGTTGTTAATGACTGCTGATCTAAACAGACCAATTGCTTTGATACAATTTCCCATCCCAAATAAAACACCCCACGTAATGTCTTAATGTTGACAAATACATTTTCTCCTCCTTTCCTTTGGTAATGAGTATGAGTGCTAATTGTTCCTAATTTAGTTTTGATGGGTTCATATCTAATTAGCACTTGAAGTTTTTTTAACCAACTTAAAGAGATGTTCTAATGAAGAAGAGTAATTACCTTTTTCATACTTGTGCAAAAGATGCCTAATGATAAGAAAATCATTTTCATATTTTGCTTGTTATAACAAGTGCTATGATTTCTCAGATATCATTTCCTCCATTCAAAAACCTTCAGCCTTTGATTTTTAACATTTACCTATTCTTCAGAGCTGTACATTGATTGCTCTGATGACTAATGAATCTCGATAATTATAAGACTTTCCTAAAATAATCCAGATTGGTAAAAGGGTAATCACTGTTGAAAGGAAAGAAATTCTGTTTACAATACAGTTTGAAACTGGATGATTTGGAAAAAGTTACTGCTCAGAGGAAGCCATATTTTATAATATCTGGTTCATGCTTTCAAAGATATTAGTGAAACATAATCATTATTTTTTTATTCAAAACATAATGATACATGTGATTATGATAAAGAGTTATAGCCATGGTAAATGTGACATGTATTATAGATTATTTCTATATGTACAGTGGATATAGAAAGTTTACCCCTGTTAAATTACCAGGTTTTCAAAATATAAATAAATCAGACCAAGATAAACCAATTCAGAATTTTTTTCTGAATGTAGCATATAGTATAAGCTGTACAGTTCAATTTAAGAACAATTTGAAATCCTTTTTAGGGGGAAAACTTAACAATAAACCATGCACCTTCCTTGAAAAAGTGTTCCAAATTGTTAGGACATTTCCTGTGCACAGTTTTCTTCAGGTCACCCCACAGATTTTCAGTTGGATTCAAGTCTGGGGTTCTGGCTAGGACATTCCAAAACTATGATATTCTTCTGGCAAAAACATTCTTTCAATGATTTGGGGATTGTTGTGTTTTAAAGGTGAAATTCCTATTTATCTTCAGCATTTTAGCAGAGGTCTGAAGGTTTTGCACCAAAATTGACTGATATTTGGCAACTGTGCATAATTCCCTCTACCTTGACTAAAGCCCCAGTTCCACCTGAAGAAAAGGAGCTCCAGAGCATAACACTGCCACCACCTTGCTTCACTGTATGTATGGTGTACTTTTGGTGATGTGTAGTGTTATTTTTGCACCAGTGTTGGAATGATGCCCCTTCATCTCATCAAACCATAGCATATTTTCCCACATGCTTTTGTCAGGCTTGATGTAGATTGTTGTGAAATGGAGCTGGGCTTGGATGTTTTTCTTTGTAAAAAAAAGCTTCTGTCTTGCCACCCCATCCCACAGTCCAGACATATGAAGAATACAAGAATTGTTATCACATGTTGTACACAAGCAGCAAGAAACTCCTGCAGTTGCTTTGATGTTGCTGTATGCCTCTTGGCAGCCTCTTGGATTACTTTTCTTCTTGTTTTTTCCATCAATTTTGAAAGGACATCCAGTTCCTGGTAATGTCACTATTGTGTCATATTTTCTCTATTTGTTGATGGCTGTCTTCATTGTCTTCCATGGTAGATCCAATGCTTGGATATTTTTTTGTACCCTTCCAACAATAAGATCCCTTGAGGTAGCTGAGTAAATGTCAAAAAATCCTAATAGAACAACTGAACTTTATATGGGCTTGACCAGAGTCACTTTAGTTGATGGCAGGTATGTACTGATTACTACAGTATTTATCATCAGTCTGAATGTGATTAGTTAATTCTTAACATAGCCAAATCCCTACTTATAAGAAGGTGTGCAGACTTATGCAGCCACATTATTCTAGTTTTTTATCATTATGTTATTGTTTTGCTTGGGTTAGTGGTATATATGGGTTTTTAAATTTTTGTTTAATTTCTTCTAAGACACCCAGAATCATTTTGTGTGAGTTGGATGACTATATAAAGGTTTTAAATAACTTTTTGGTTGTTTCCTTTAATTTGGAAAAATGTCATTGGACAGTTGATTGTCTTTTTCTGCAGTGTTATCAGTTTAACTTCCACACCCATCCATGTTTACAAGGAGATAGGTTTTCCTGGCACACATCAAATTTTTATTTTCAATGTTTGCACTTTATTTCATCTGATATCTATGTCTGATTTTCTCTTTTTTGATGTTAAGACTATTAAAAATAATCTGTTTGTGGGAGATGGTATGCAAGCTGTTAAGTTTGCATGAAGAGTCAGACGCAAAGAGCTTCAGTGAAGAGTTTATTAAGTGACTACAGCTCGAATGGACCCGACTTGGCTGGGCTACAGCTGCTTCTTATAGCCTGCAGCCGTAGTTGCCAGCCAATCAGAGTGCAGGGTTTTCCTGCACTTTTTAAACCAATCATATTTGACATTTTATAAGAACAATTCAAACTAAACCAATAACATTCAAACCTACATACATAACACAAGCCAAAACCATATTTCTTTTCTATAAGGTATCTACATTGGTGTATGTTAAGGTTATATTTGCAAGCTTGTATATGGACAACCTATTACAGATATTACAAGAAATAATTGTTCTCTGGCTTTGTAGAAGAGCGAAGTTCAAATCTGCTGTGTGCCAATTGCACTTCTGAATATCTCATATAAATGTCAATCAGGGCTCAGGTGAATCTACAGCAACCTGTCCATTCAGTAAGACATTTGATGTTTTTTTAATGGATTCCAGTATATGCATGAATGAAAACAATGGGCAAAAGTACTTGGTCAATAGCAATAGCATCTACACTTATTTACAGCTTCACAGTGCTTTACAACCTTCTCTAAGTGGTTTACAGAGTCAGCATATTGCCCCCAACAATTTGGGTCCTCATTTTACCCACCTTGGAAGGATGGAAGGCTGAGTCAACTTTGAGCCTGGTGAAGTTTGATCTGCCAAATTGCAGTCAGCTGGCAGTCAACATAAGTAGCCTGCAGTACTGCACTCTAACCACTGAACCACTGCACCTCTTTCTTGGTCAAGAATACTTAATGATACTGTGGTATTTCACATCATTTGTTTTTATTCCCAGACATTTTCTCTTTTACAAGAACTAGACATAAGAAATAAAAATAGTCCTTCTTCAGCATTGGCAGTATTCCCAAGAGTTGTTCCTGATAAGCACATTCCCTGCCATTGTTCAAATGATGTTAGCCTCCTGCAGATAACTGCAGTTTCAGCATGAATACTTGCTGGAGAAAAGCCAACATGCACGGAATTGGGTTTTGAAGGCCAATACAAAAGAATGTAAAAGTCTATTATCCTGTAAATATGTGTGATGACATAATTTGAATAACGCTAGTGGGTTTGGGGCTTACCAATACCACTCATAACAGCTTTTATTAACAACCAGTGTATGTTCTACAATTTTGTAAAACTGTATCATTGGTACCTTTAAAGTTAAGAGCTACTATCCTAAAGCATCCTAATTTATTTTCAGTGACTACAGTGTCTTAGTATTTATTTTGAACAGTAGCTTTCCCCTTTTTTCCTTCATTTTAGTAGATAAATGTCAACAGTTCTACCATCACAATAGTTAGCATGTGCCTCTAATTAATTCTTAACCAGTTCATCAGCTGTAAGTTTACTGTGAAACCAGATGGCTTTAAATTTCTAAGATATCCGCCAGAGGTTTTTTTAGGAGAAAAAAAAATCCTGCTTATGAATTCTGTCCTCAGTCCAGGTTTGCTAATAGGCATTCAATATGTGTTCTGATTCAAGGTGAATTAAATTACTCTGAAAAATGAAAAATGGGGAAAGCTTTTGGCAGTTTGATTCACTGGCAAGGACAGGGGATTGGGAATCAGGAGTCCTGCTTCACAGGATAAAATTAGGAAAATCACTTTGCACACATCTGTCCTTGCAACAGAAGGACACCAGTAAAACATTGAAAGTTTTCCTTTTCTTTCTTTTAATAGTCAGTCAAATTCAATCCATTGTCTGTGGCTCCATCAAATTGCTCATATGATATAGAAAGGTGTCTACAATATCACATGATTGGATAACAGAGGGAAGCTGGTAAAAATGCATTGCTTTAATAGTGTGGTTGTTTACGGGCATAGGTTTATCATAGCCTGTATATGTGTGTGTATGCATATGTATATATATGAAAGAACTGAGGGTGCAACTTTTCTAATGCAAATATTAATATCAATCAACTCCCTTATTAAACTCAGTTTGTTTAAAAAATGGTCAGAAATATTTCCATGCATGGAATGGGGTTCTGGCATATACCTTCCTTTATTGTTTCCTATAGTCGTCAACATCCAAGTTTCCCATACTTGGATGGTTTAATCATAAGTAGATGGCATGAGGAAACTCCTCCCATGTAACATGGATCATGAAACAAATGGGCAGTACTGGACATTGCAAAAGAATGAAGAGTTGTACAGTAACAATTACACTATTGCATTCTACTTGCAATAGTGTATTGCATCCAATTTGCAAAAATGCCATCAAATAGTAGAACTTAAAAAGATGTAAAGAATCCTGAGCATTAGGAGAAAACCAGGAGGCTCTTGCAAGGGGAAGGTGTATATATAGGACAGGGATTGATAGACCATGCACTTTGTAATGCACACATTACGTGGACCTGCTTGTATTATTTTTGAAAATGTAGTTGTAACTAAGAACTCCTTTCAAAGCAATCCATAGATCAGAGTTAGTTGGATTAGATACTCAATAGAAGTTTAACAGAATCAATAGAAGTTTAGATAATCTTGGCTGAGCTAAGAATGCCTACATCTAATTTCAACCTCTAGTATTTATTTTGGGCACAATTTATTGGGATGTTCTGCAAAATTCAATTATTGTGAATGACTGATCTATTCTGCACCATGAAGATAGAGCCCAAATATGTGCAAACATGCAAACAATCTGTGTATGCAAAGTGTGTTGGATATGTTAGTGCCTTGAGTTATTTGTAAAAATAATAAAGCCAAAATAAATAAATAAATAAATATTTACTGTATATACTAACTACATAATATTTAATGTGCCTTGCATAGAATTATTAACTGGAAAAAGAGGAAGCTTCTTTGTACATTCTAAACAACACAATCATTATCAACAGCATGTGTTTTGTAAAAATAATAATAACCAAGCTGAAAAATGAAAAAAAAAAATCTGTCAGGAATTCTTCAATGAAATGTAATTACTATTTGCAGAATGCAGTTTAATACCAATGGATTATAGTTTTGTTCCATTTGAAAGGTAATTTATTTGGAGTTTGTTGATATACAAAAACTGTTTCTGTAATAGGAAAGGAAACTACTTTAGAGATTTGTTTAAACAAGTAGATGAAATAAGAAGGCTTTAGTCATTAAAAACAAATGAAATAGTTTTTATAACCTCCTTATTCTGATACACAGTACTGCATATAACACAACTGAGCACTTCAAAAAATATTATTGAAAATACGTGTCAATGTAGCCATTGTAACATAAGACTTGTCATTTGATAGCAGGTTTCATAGTACCTGATAAAACTTGATAAAGAAACTGGACATGATTTAGAAGAGAATGAATGTTATGAAAAGGTTATTTAATGCTTCTGAAGGAATTTCTCTGCAAAACAACAACAACAACAACAACAACAACAACAACAGATTGAGTCCTCAGTGAGAGTGTCCAAAATGGAAGACATGAAAATAACAAAGGAAATTATTCAGAGGCAGTCAAGAAGAATAAAGAACTGGAGCGCACCTGGCCTAGATGAGCTGTAGGACTTTTGGCTGAAGGCACTAACAAGCTTACATGAAAGACTTGCTGTCCAAGTGAACCAAATTATAGAAATGCCTGAAAATGATGAATGGCTAACAACTGGAAATACTTTTTTAAATTCAGAAAGAGAAAGTCAAAGGAAATGATTCAGGAAATTACTGACCAATTACCTGCTTGCCAACAAGCTATAAGCTTCTTACTGGCATAATTGCAAATCAAGTTTATGGATACTTGAAAAGGAAAGATCTGCTCCCAGTGAAACAGAAAGGGTGTTGCAAAAACTCAAGAGGAACAAAAGACCAGCTGCTGATTGACAAGCTAATTCTGAAGAATTTGAAGAAAAGGTGAATCAACCTGTTCATGGCTTGGATAGACTATAAGAAAATGTTCAATTCAGTCTGCCACAGCTGGATTAAGAAATGCCTGGAAATCTTTGACATCAGCAGCAACATTTGAAAATTCATGAAATTTCAATGAACCTCTGGAGAACTTTTGGCTAATGGAGAAGAACTGGGTGAGGTTGAAATTAAACGAGGCATCTTCCAGGGTGACTCCCTTTCACCCCTACTATTTATTCTGTCAATGCTACCACTGACAATCATTTTAAAGAAGGTGAACTGTGCATACAAACTTGCAAGGAAAGGATTGAAAATTTTGCATTTGTTGTATATGGATGATTTGAAGCTGTTTGGTAAAACAAAAAGTTAATTGAATTCACTAATAGAAAGCACAAAAGAATTTAGCCAGGACATTGGCATGCACTTTGGAATTGACAAATGTGCAACAATAGCAATCAAAGCAGGCAAGGACATGAAGATGATGGAATAGAACTTGAAAATGAAGAAATGATAAAGACAATGAAACCAGAAGAAGGCTATAAGTACTTAGGGATTTTAGAAGCCTCTGATTTAATGCATAATAAAGTCAAGGAATCAACTTCAGCCAAGTACAATAGAAGAATTTGCAAGACTTTAAAGTCCAAATTGAGTGCTGGAAACATCATAAAAGCAATAAATGCCAGGGCTATACCTGTGATTCGATACTCTGCAGGAATAATTGACTGGACCCAGATGGAGCTGGACAATTTGGACAGAAAAACAAGGAAGCTTATGACTATGAATCATGCCTTGCACCCTAAAAGTGATGTTGATCAATTATATTTACCAAGAGCAGAGAGTGGTCAAGGTCTCCTACAAGTAAAGCAGACTATAGAAGAAGAAAGACACAGTTTGAATGACTACATCCAGAAAAGTGAAGAGCCAATGATTAAGGAAATACATAAAAGAGGCTATTTGAAGACAACCAAGTCAAAAGCTGAATACAAAAAAGAAGTAATTGAGAAGCAAACTGAAAATTGGAAAAGCAAGGCTGTGCATGGCCAATACCTGAAAAGTATTGAAGGCAAAGCTGATCAAAAGCTTACTTGGAACTGGCTAAAAACAGGAATACTGAAAAAAGAAACTGAAGGCTTTATTTTGGCTGCTCAAGAACAAGCCTTAGCCACAAATTGCATGAAGGTAAAGATTCAGCATGTCACCACCAACAGCAAATACTGCCTCTGTAATGAGAAAGATGAAACAGTTGACCATTTAAACAGTGGATGAAGCAAAATTTCACAAACTGACTATCTAGAATGCCATAACCAAGTTGCTAAAATCATTCACTGGAAACTGTGCCAAAAGTTTGGATTTGAGTATAGTAACAACTACTGGGAATATCAGGTTGAGAAGGTTCTGGAGAATGAAAAAGTCTTGTGGGATTTCAGAATTCAGACTGACAGGCACATAGCCCACAATACACCTGACATAACAATAGTTGAAAAGAAAAAGAGCCTTGGTGGCGCAGGCTGTTAAACACCTAGCACTTGGCTCCAGCTGCGTACAATTAATGCAGGCTCGAATCCCACCAGGCTCAAGGTTGACTCAGCCTTCAATCCTCAAGGGGTAGGTAAATTGAGGACCCAAGATTGTTGGGGGCAATAAGCTGACTTTGTAAAAATGCTGCTTAGTAATAAGCAGGCATAAATAATGGAATGAAGGCTATTGCTGAGCACATTGGGTTGTGCTCCCAAAAAAAAATTGTAAGCCACCCTGAGTCTCCGGAGAAGGGCTGGATAATATGAATTAAAAAAAAAGGAAAGCTCTAAGAATAAATGCTGCTGTAAGACTGCAGCAGACTAATCTCGCTCAATGTTATAAAATTATAATTTCTATCAAATAGGTACTGCAAATGGTGCCTTTCAGCATCTTTATTTACTTTCAGTACTAATTATGATTCGATAACATGTTATTTGATTTTACTTCTCAATACTTTCTTGATAAGCAAAATCTATTTTTAGATATTATGTTGCAAGTTAAATATGCTATGGGTTACATCATAGATATGCCTAACTATCAGTTAATAATATGTACTTGATGTACCTTCATTCTTGTGCTTTACTGGAAGCAAATGTCTTCATTGACAATTATATAGGAAATAAAATGAATAAAATAGCAGAAGTGAATTTAACATAAGAATAAAATGTAAATGGAATTACCGTTGCAAGAAAATATTCCATTATTATCATACCTCAATTATCTCCCATTAGTTTATTATTAGAATAAAATGACTGCTTTGCCAGTGGTGGATCACATCAAACTGAAGATTAACTATTATTAATATTTTATCAGTCTGGGATGCATTAACAATAGAGGATTAGCTATGCATAGAATTCTTAAATTTCAGGAAAGCAATGCGGTATTTATCCCTCCCAAGGCCACATTATATTAGCAGAAGAATTAACCAAGAATTACAAATTGTACAGGACTAAAAGCTAGTATTTTCCAAAGAAAAAAAAAGTGGAACACTGAATGAAGACTGCAATGATGACACCATTAAAGCCAACCTCTTTAACACATTCTTTGGCTCAGTATTTGTAAACATCAATGGATCATGCCCAGTATTTCCTAGTCAAATCACAGACAACTACAACGATCTAATACATATCGATTTTACAGAAGACAAAGTTGAAAAAGCACTACACAATCTAAAACCATCTCTATCTATTGGACCGGACGGAATATGTGCCTACTTCTTAAAAAAGCAATCCACTGCCATAGCAGAACCTCTAAGCATAATATTTGAAAAATCTTTCAGGACCAGCTCCTTGCCAAACCTATGGTCACTAGCCATGGTCATCCCCATCTTCAAAAAGGGAGACCCCAGCCTAGTTAAAAATTACAGACCAGTATCTTTATGTTGCATCACCTGTAAAGTCATGGAATCAATTATTAACCAATCCATTATCCTCCACTTAGAGACAAACAACCTATTCTCTAATAAACAATTGGGTTTCAGGAAAAAACTATCCTGTAATCTGCAACTCTTACACTGCAAAAACGTATGGACTAGACAACTTGATCAGGGCAAAGCAATAGACGCAATCTACATAGACTTCTGTAAAGCCTTTGATTCAGTGGTACACGACAAACTACTCCTAAAACTAAAATCTCTGGACACCTTCATAACTGGATAGAAGCATTCCTGTCAAACATACAACAAATGGTCAAAATTGGGAGCGTCCTATCAAATTCTGTACCTGTCAACAGTGGTGTCCCCCAAGGCAGTGTTCTTGGATCAACTCTCTTCATACACTACATAAATGACCTCTGTGATCACTTTAAGAGCAACTGCATTCTCTTTGCTGATGATGTAAAGCTATTCAACACCAGTGACAATACTGCTACCCTTCAAAAAGACCTCAACTATGTATCAGAATGGTCAAACAAATGGCAACTTCAAATCTCAACAAATAAATGCTCTGTCTTACATATTGGCAAAAAAAAATCAGAAAATAAAATACAAGCTGAATAGTCAAGACCTTGTTGATGATCCAAACTCCATCAAGGACCTTGCAGTACTCCTCTCTAATGATCTAAGTGCTAGAGCCCACTGCAGCTACATAAAGGCTTTAAGAGTTGTTAACCTAATCCTGCATAGCTTTTTCTCTGGTAATATCACACTACTAACTAGAGCATACAAAACATTTGCTAAACCAATACGTGAATACAGCTCATCAGTCTGGAACCCTCATTACCTATCTGATATTAATACAGTTGAGAAAGTCTAGAAATATTTCACAAGAGTTCTCCACTCCTCTACTCATAGCAGAATACCTTATGCCACCAGACTTGAAATTTTAGACCGAGGCAACCTAGAACTATGCCACCTTCAGTCCAATCTAAGTATAGTATATAAAATCATACATTGCAATGTCCTACCTGTCAATGAATACTTCAGCTTCAACCATAACAATACAAGAGCACGTAATAGATACAAACTCAAGGTTAACCGCACCAAACTTGATTGCAGGAAATACGACTTCAGCAACAGAGTGGTCAGTGCTTGGAATACTCTGCCTGACTCTGTGGTTTGTTCCCCAAACCCCAAAAACTTTAACCTTAGACTGTCTACTATTGACCCCACCCCTTTCCTAAGAGGTCTGTAGGGGGTGTGCATAAGTGCACCAACATGCCTACCATCCCTGTCCTACTGTTTCTTTTTATTTTTCTTATATGCATCCATTTCATGTATTCATATCTATGTTATACTTATACCTATTATCTTGTAATCGCTTGACAAAATAAAAAAAATAAAAAATAAATATAGTTGGTTGCACAGTCAGCCAGATGTTCAGAGTGAGTTTGCATTTTGGTTCACTTATTAAAGCCTTCCCAGCAGTGGTGGGATTCAATTTTTTTACTACTGGTTCTGTGGGCATGGCTCGGTGGGCATGGCAGGGGAAGGATACCGTAAAATCTCCAGTCAGAGGTGATATTTGCTGGTTCTCCGAACTACTCAAACTTTCGACTACTGCTTCTCCAGAACTGGTCAGAACCTGCTGAATACAACCTCTTCTTCCCAGGTACCATGGACAACAGATGTTTTTAATAATATTAAAATTACATATGTCAATTCACTTATGATGGTTATATTAATATTGATGATGTTCAAGTGGTGCTTCACTTGCTTTGAGTTTGTACCCAAGACCCATACTATCTTTGGGTGTTTTTTTTTTTTGCACAGTTGTTCTATTTTCTATTTTGTGACTTTTTTTCCCAATTCTTTCTCTTCTATTCTATTATTCAACATTTTTTATCTTTCTTATCAACAATTGTTAAGTCTCAGGTGTTTTGTGGTAGCTATTGGTCTTTTTGAATTCTAATGTTTTAGAGAACTTTAACTTCTTCATTTTCTATTACTTTATCTATTTTGTGGTTCCATGAGTTCTCGCTTACAGGCAAATAATATTTCTTGCAGGTACTCCAATGTACCTGTGTTACTACTTTGTCATGCCATTGTTTGTAGTCAGTGTGTATGATCTTCTTGCAGCAGCTAACCAGGTGGTCCATTGATTTTTTCAGCTCCTATGCCAAGGTAGGATGCTATCTGATGCTATCTTCTCAACTCTGGTTTTGAATGCATTTGTTCTTAATGCTTGGTCTCTTTCTTTAACTTTCCAGTGTAAGACATTGCAAGGTCTGGATCAGAGGTGGTATTCAGCAGATTCTTACCAGTTCTGGAGAACTGGTAGTGGAAATTTTGAGTAGTTCAGAGAACTGGCAAATACTGACTGGAATTTTACAGTATCCTTCTCTTGCCACGCCCACCAAGCCACGCCCACAGAACCAGTAGTAAAAAAAAATGAATCCCACCACTGGTCTCGACATTATCTGCTTTGCTTGCTCTTTTCTGTCCTGGCCATATACTACATTGCCTTGCTCTGTCTCTTTTCTATTCTTCATTTGGTCTTTGTTGTAGGACAGTTTGATCCCTTACAACCCAGTAAACCCACATGGTATACTAGCTTCAGTGTATATTCTTCACTTTACCTCAGATATTCTTCCAATGCCCCTTTTTCTTCTTCAACTGTCTGGTGTACTTACAACATTTCATGCCCACCTATTTTCCTTACAAGTAGAATCTGTTAACACAGCTGCATGGGTGAAGGGTCACTCAATGTCATTATTTTTCTAGTCTCCCTATCCAGAGCTTTTAGTTCTCTTTGTATCTAGTCAACTATTTCATCTATAACTGGAATTTCCCAGGTATTAATTGCCTTGTGATATTTCTTCCACTGAAATTGGGTGTTAAAATCTTTACTCTCATGATGTATTCGCTCCTAACTCTTCTTTTGATTTCAGTGTTCTAGATATTGTCAGCTTGAAGAATGGCCAGGTATTTGTAGTACTCTGCTTTTATTCAGGCTTTCCCAAAGATGGGATAGGCAGATGTTACTATTTGATAGTGTTAAATATATGTTAAATATATATGGTATTTGTTTAATAAAGCCTCATTTTGCAATTGATTGATAGTGATTTTGTTAATGCTGATTAGAATTATTATTATTCAGTGGTCAAATACTCTTTCAAAGGAGAAGTTATACATTCACATTTATAAAAAGCTTGTGTAAACCCAAGAAAACCTTTTAAAAGCATTGCTCAAACATTACTTGTCTTGGGCAATAAAAGCCACACTGGCTACAGGAGGCAGTTCCTAAAAACTGAAAAGAAGCAAAGTACCTGCAGTATTCTAAGTGGCCAGCAGGTAGATTCCATTCCAGAGAAAATAAGTCTTTTAAGACTGGGATATCTAAATTTGACTTCAGTTGTGAGCTAAAGATAAGAACAGAATAACTACTTCACAAGGATCTGGCTTTTAAACAAACAAACAAAAAACAAGCATGGTTAAAAGGGCATGTTTAATCTTCAGTTAGGGGACATGAGGACAAGCTCTTAGAAGGCAGTAAAACTCCATTATAGTGGTGGAATCGGGCTCTTTGGGCAAAGAAACACATAGCAAATCAATACTTAATTTTAATTAATACATGTTTGGATCATCTATGCATACATCTATCATACTGAATAGGAAAGGAGCCAGAGCATGAAAACTCATCCCTCACCCCTGCCCCTTCATGGAGGCAATCCTGCATATCAAAATGCATGTGCTTGTTGTTTAAATTAATTGCACAAAAAGCATTACTGGTGGGAATAGAGTTAAACAATTGTTCCTCCTGAGCAGCAAATGAAGCATTGATATAAGCCATCAATAGGTTTTTCGCCAGTTCCAGAATTTTTTACTTTCTTTTCAGGATGAAACGAGAAATTGCATTAGCCACAACAAAAGCTAAATGGATAATAATGTAAATGTAATTAACCTGAAATTGTATTGATTATATGAGATTAATGTGATTGCTCTTCAGATCATAGGTTTTCCTTTTTCTCATATTAAAGAATAAACATTTGGAGCAAATTATAATGGAACAACCTGTCTAGGAGAGAGGGAGGGAGACATGCATTATACACTTGAGCTTTAATAAGTTTTGCTATGCCATTTACACTAGTGTTTGTGTGTGTGTGTGTATGTGTGTGTGTGTATTTGCTTCTATTTAATCTCTTTTGGATCAGCTTGAAGCACAACATTTCATTCTACTGCATGGTAGAGTCAGTTCTGGAAGTAACTAAGCAGATTAAAAGATACCAGCATTACTTTCCACTTTCTTCACTTAAAACATTTGCCATTAGAACTGAAAAAAAATCCACATGTGAGTTGTTACAAGGAAGAAATCTGCTCTATCTTGAAAATACAGTCTTGCTTGAAAATACAGTCATTCTCTGCATGTGAGAAGTCACAGAGATGAAGTTAAAAGGATCTATCTTGGCTTGGTCAATAGACTTTAATAGGCAATTGATTTTGTAAATGACAGGAAGTAAAACCTACTTTTTAGAGAGTTTGGCTCTTTCTTTCTTTCTTTCTTTCTTTCTTTCTTTCTTTCTTTCTTTCTTTCTTTCTTTCTTTTATTAATAGGGACAAAGTATGAATAAATATAGCCTTTATATAGCTACAATATAAATTCCTGTTGCAGACATGTTCTAATGTATTCGTAACAATAATCTAAGTGCATGAACCATCTTAACTTATTTCTCCTATCTCTATTTTCCTTTGTTGTGAAGCAAATTATCCTTTAAACAGTTTATAATCTGAGTCTGGTTACATCATTCATATTCCCAATCCCAGAAACACAATAGCTAGAACAAAAAGGATAATTTTCTACAAATGAGAGATGTACAATCTTCCAAACAGCAGTAGTAGATTTTCCTTCTCCATTCTTATGTATTTATAACAAGGTGATTGTCAAAGTGGCAAGATCTAAGAACGTCTCTCTCCCTATTATTTCTCCCACTTCAAATTTCCATGATAGAAGAGGGGAAAATATTTATTCAGAGGTAATCTTCAGGGTGCATGGACAATATCAACCTATATTAGACATGTGTGTGGTTAAATGCCAAGAAGTTATCCAAGTGTACATGTAAAAGCTACCTTCAGAGAAGACCAATGGCTTTCCACAATATTTCTTCAAGGGCAAGATTGTATGTAGTTAAAAAGTACTTTTTCTCATGAATATCCATGAGGCATGAGAAAGCTTTCACCATCTTTTCTCAAATTAGAATACTGTTATGCTTCCATTATTATGTTTGAAAACAGACTATTTCTTTAAAAAAGTCACTCTTTAAGATATTGTAACATCTTTCTCAGCAAGTCATCTTTTCCCAAGATGCCACAATCATGCATTTATCAGTTAATTAAAGGCAATTTTTATTCTGTGATGTTGATGTGTAGTTCCAGCTTTTGGCCTCCTTTTGTGGCTCCAGAAATCCCTAAGCTTCATTATTGAGCCATTAAATTCACTGAGTTTCTGGACTACTGACAGTACTAGGCATTTGTGCTGCTTCAGTTATGACAATGATTTACAACTACTTGACCTTTTTGAGAGAGACAAAAAGTTGGTTTCTGAAAGCTTGGCTGCTTAACTTCATTTCAAATTCCATTTCTTAACAGAATATGAAATTATCTTTGACACAGAGACTAATGACATTAGCATTGCTGAATTGGAAGCAGATGAAATCTAAGGCCTGGGTAACAATAGTAATGATAATGGTGACATATGGCTGATATTTTTTTTTTCATGCAAGTGGGAAAGTTTGGAAAAATTCCTTCTAGATACATGGAAGAATAATGAAAGATACATATGAAACAAGTGTTGTAAAAGCAATTTTTGCAGTGATGTGTTGAACCAAAGTCGAACAAAATATTAGCAGAAATATTAAATAGATTTGCTTTTTTAATTATATTTTTTTCTGAAGATAAATTTCTTTAAGGTTAATGATAATTGCAGAAGATGAGCTCCATTCTTAAACTGACTTATCATTCTATCTATCTATTATTATCATTCTGCTAGAGCAGTGGTTCTTAACCTGGGTGATATCGCCCCCCAAGGGGCGATTTTGTTTTTCAGGGGGGCGATGGAACAAAAAGGGGTGGTGTGGGGGCGAAGGAATGGAAGGGGGACAATATGGGGGCGATGGAGCAAGATATATTGGGAGAGAGAGAGATCTATAATGGTAGATAGGTAGACAAAAAGACAGACAGGTAGGTAGATAGGCAGGCAGGCAGGCAAACAGACAGACCTTTTGGAAGGATGGATGGATGGACGGACGGATGGACAGACAGAATGCGAGAGTGGCAGCACTTTGGGAAAGCGGTGGTGGTGGCTTTTCCCAACATGCTGCCACATTTGAGGCGCTGGTTCATGTGTGGTACAACAGTCAATGGGGTGAGCCTGCAGGGCCGGCGCCTCGAACGCCCGCCTGCCACCTCTTAGTATCCCCAAGGGGGTCAGCAGAGGGGCGCTAAGAGGTGGCAGGGGGGCGTTCAAGGCGCCGGCCCTGCAGGCTCACCCATTGACTGTAGCACCACTCTGGAGCCGGCGCCAAAATGGGTGAAACTGCAGGGCCGGCCGGCGCCTCGAACGCCTCCCTGCCGCCTCTTAGCGCCCCTCTGCTGGCCCCCTTGGTATGCTAAGAGGTGGCAGGGGGGCGGTTATGTTGGGGGAGGGGGGCGATGACAACTTCCTCAATGGCTCAAGGGGGCAATTCTTTCAAAAAGGCTAAGAACCACTGTGCTAGAGCATTTGCTTGATTTTTACTCTGCAAACTCAGAGAAAGGCTAGGTCACAGTGTCTTTTTATATCTGAGAGAATTTGTCCAATGAAAAGTTGCCCCTTCTCAAATAAGCAAAACACCACAGAGTAAAAACTGTTCCTATGAATATTTAAGCGTGGTAAACATGAAAGAAGCAGAAATTTAATAACATTTCAAAAGTACAGCAGCTGTTCATTTAAAAAAAAAGAAATCTGGTCACAATTTTTTTAAATGATTTTGATAGTAAACAATTTGTTACCAAAATAACAAAGGTGGAAAATAACCATGGCAACTAAAGAACTAGAATGACAAAAGGGAACATTACTGCCCATGGATAAGTTAGGTTTTATTGGTGGCCAGCATGCAAAAGATATAATGTGGACAGAATACATTTTCTCAAACATAGGCCTGTTAAAATTAGATTTTATCATTCATTAGTTCTTTTACCTGTGCCATAGTAGCAAAGCCACAATTACTAGCTTGATTTGGAACCTGTGTTGAATCCTAATTATTTGTTACATGTACCGTGTTTCCCCGAAAATAAGACACTGTCTTATATATTTTTTGGCTCCCAAAACACACTAGGTCTTATTTTCGGGGTAGGTCTTATATATTTATGGTGCCAAATAGTGGGTGTGAGTGTGTAGGGGGTGTTTCGGGTGCACGGTTGCTCTCTGAAAAGTCTTCCTGGAACTGGAGATTTACACTAGGTATTATTTTCGGGGTAGGTCTTATATTAGGGCAGGTTTAGAAAATAGTGCTAGGTCTTATTTTGGGGTAGGTCTTATTTTCGGGGAAACACGGTATGTAATATGCTGCTTTAGCTGCAAAAATTATATGTATCATATACTGCACTTTCTCCTCCCATTCCCCCCCCACAATATTCCTCAGAATTAGATTGATCTGAAACAGAATCAATAGTTCCCACATTATCCAATGAGTTCCCAAGACTCAGGGTAGATTAAAATCTAAGTCTCCCCTTCCAGAGTCAGTTAAACCACATTGGCTCTGTTCCCTGCTACTATCCCATCAGTTCCTTATGCTTTCTTGAACTGCAGGTAGATGAAACTACATATTTTATTTTTATTGATTATATGTTTACAGATTGCCTTTCTGCTTCAAAAGCTCTTGACAGTGAATTAAATTTAAATCTT
This sequence comes from Naja naja, assembly GCA_009733165.1. Taxonomy (NCBI): domain Eukaryota; kingdom Metazoa; phylum Chordata; class Lepidosauria; order Squamata; family Elapidae; genus Naja; species Naja naja. The sequence continues at coordinate 288,483,509 of CM019148.1, forward strand.
CTACCCTAAAATTAATAAGTATTCTTTATTCTCCATTCATAGTAACTGATGCTATCTTTAAATAAACAATTTACCTAGGAGGAAAAGTTCTATTCCAATTACAAGGATGGCAGATACACCAAGTCATCTAAAACAACAACATTTCATTGGACTGTAGGGGATTTATCTCCTGATCATTCAGAGGCATCTGAAGAACTGGTTTAAAAAAGTCAAAATGGCATTCAGGATTACACAGTTAAAGCCATGCTCTTCTTTTTTTCCCCATTCACTGCATGTGCAACACACATAAAAAAATTGCAGGTCAAAATTGCATGCACGTCTGCCATCTTGTTCTTGTCTCTGAAGATACTCTTATGATCATGCCTTTAAGAAAGAAAAGAATCTGAAATAATGTGGATGGTTATAGGAAAACTTTCATTGTTCCAAAATGCAATAGAAAAAAAATCTTCTAACTTTACAAACATGCATTGATATCCTTCTGAGAGATTACATTCCAATACTATATCACCTTGTGAGCCGCCCTGAGTCCTTAGGGAGAAGGGCAGCATATAAGTCCAATCAAATCAAATCAAACCTTAACAAATAGATAGGTACAGAATCATTTTAACTTTACACATACATGCATACACAATGACCTGGTCAAAGTCAGATAGATAACAGATAATCAGAGTTGGAAGGGACCTTATAGGTCATCTAGTCCACACACACCCCTGCCCAAGTGGAAGACCCTACACCATTTCTGACAAATGGCAGTCAAATCTCTTCTTGAAGGTCTCAAGTGATGGCACTCCCACAACTTCCGAGGGCAAGCTGTTCCAGTCTGTTTGGATTGGAGTGATCTATAAATTCTATAAAATAAATAAGTACAAATAGTATCTCAGAAAACAGTCCCATTCAAAGGTTCAAGAACTGTAAATATTTATCATGGGCATCTTTCAATTCATCATGGATACAATTGAGTAGTAACAGCCTGGGTTGGAACTGGTGGCCAGCTAGTAGCCAACAGATTTTAGGAACTGAAGACGATAGTCACATACCAAGATGAATGCTGAAGAGAAGTTATTGTCTATAATTTAAAAGTGCTACAGAAGAAAAAGAATATATTCCAGACTAGATCACTTCAGATCTATGTGGCAGGAACCTCAAAAATGACAACAGAGATATCCCTGGAGTCATCTGACTGCAATATAGCACCTTTCAAAGTCTTCACTCTCTGCCAAAATCCAAAACTTCTCATAGCTCTTGCTACTTTTTATATTTTTCTCAAAAGATCAGCCCAACATCTGAAGATAGTTTGGGTTGCATATGTTATCAGTGACTTGATCAAAACTGAGATAGTTGATAGTTTGCAAAAAACAAACTTAATAGTATGTCATCATCATTTTACCACCATTTATTCTCTTCTTTGCAGCTGTTGGACTTAGAAACACATATTGCTTTGTTTATTTTGTTACAACCTATCATATCATTCTTCCCAGGTACACTAGACTGGAAGCATGAAAAGATGAGCTGATTTTACTTTATTGTAAGGGAAATAAAACAAAACAAGGTTGTTCCAACTCGCTGACCTGGACCAAGGGGTGTGTGTGTGGGGGAGTTTTAATGCTTATTTTTAGGGTTTTAGATTTTATTTGGGTTTCTTACTTGGATTTAATCTCTTTTTAATTGTATATGTGTATTGCTTTTATTGTACGCCGCCCTGAGTCCTTAGAGAGATGGGGCAGCCTAGAAATCCAATAAATAAATAAATAAATAAATAAATAAATAAATACAATCTTGCAAGTCTAAAAATTCAAATCTCCTACCATCTCTTTTTATAGCCTAATAAGTTAGGGAAGATCCTTCCCTCAGTTTCTTATGTACCCATTATGCATCTGAACACTCTTCCACCCTAATTTTATTTGATCATTCCCTAATCAACATCTCTTCCTTCCATTTCCCAAGGTCATTCCAACAACATGCAATTACAAACACAGATAAGATGGTCAAAAGTCAAAGTAATTGTAAGACAATATGATATAAACTGTGACTCTTGTAATGGAACTGTTTCTAGATATGGGTATAGGGAATCTCCTTTATATATCTTGAGATAAGAAAAAAAGTAAATCATACTGTTATATCTCCTCACCATGTCTTCTAAGGTGGCACTGTAGAACCTTCTCATATGCTGCAGGGATATTTGTATGAGGAGAATCTTTATATGGGACTGAGGGGGCAAGTTTATTGGCTTTTATTGGTTTTATTGTTTATTGTGGGTTTTAAATTTTGTTGGGATTTAATACTTTTTAATAATTTTAATTTTTGTATTCTATGTTTTTTATAGTTGTGAGCCACCCTGAGTCCTTTGGGAGAGAGGGTGGCATATAAATCCCAGCAAATAAATAAATAAATAAATTAGTGTTTTATGAGAAAAAGAACTTTCCCTGCTAGGTTTCTTCAACATATAAATCACATAAAGTTACATGGTGATGGCTTTAATTAGAAAAACTGGAAGATCTATACATTTATATGAGCATAGCAATGGTATGGAACCATTATACTGTTCTGTATCTAGAGTTTAGAACAGTTTTTTTTATTTAGGATATCTTCTTTTCAAATCCCATATCTGCTATATGGCCTATATCTTATCTATATCTGGAGCTTACCACTTATCATATATTATTTTCTAGCCATGAAGAAGTACATGTATGCATATAACTAATAGCCAAAGAAACTTCAGACTATATTATTTCCCTGAAACATGCAAGTCCCATGAAAATTTCCCCAAATAATTTTGATGTAGACCTGACAGCCTGAAATGTGTTGCAGGCTGGCCACTTGAAAAGCTTCATTCTTTGTTGTTCACCTTGGGTTCCTGACAACTGAAGGGGATATATGTTATAAATCCTCAGGTCAGTAGATAAATCTTTTGTAAATTCTAGCCAATGAAGTTTACAGGCTTCACCATGTTAGTTTGTTTATTGTACTCAAATCCATATTAAAAAGAACACTGATCTTTGACAAACTTTTCTATGTAGATCAGGGGTGTCAAAGGCCCTAATGCTTAGATCTGGCCCATGGGGCAAGCCTGGAAACAGCGAAAGACTGGCCCATGGTGCCTCTGCCAGCGAAAACAGCTTGGGGGGCATGTGTAGCCCCTGTGCTTCATTTTTGCTGGCAGAGGGCTGCAGAAGGTCATCATGGCCAAAAACAGTGCCCAGAGGGCTGCATGCAGCTTCCTGGGCTCTGTTTTCGCTGGCAGAGGTTTATCAAAATGAACTAAAAACAAAGCAAAAGAATTCTTTCCCCTTTTTGAGCATGCAAGAAGGGACAGGAAAGGAGAAGGGGAAAGAGGAAAGAAAAGAAAAAGAGAGTAAGATGGGAAGAGAGCAGGAAGGAAAAAAAGGAAAGAGGAGAAAGAAGAAGAAAGATGAAAGAAGGAAAGAAAAAGAAGAAAAGGAAGGAAGGAAGGAAGGAAGATTATAATGAGAATGAGGGAGGGTCTCAGGAAACCCTTGCCTTAGCACTTGACCACCAAAGGTGCCCCTGACATGAGTCCCCTATCACACCTACCCTGGCCATGCCCACCTCATCCATGCCCCATGCCCCCTCTCCCCCTCCAGGTCAAACACAATCCAGATGCGGCCATCAATGAAATCAAGTTTGATACCCCTGATGTAGATTTTCAGTCTTATGGAGGCTGGTGTCATTTAGATGATATTAGCATATTACTAAGAATATTAGCTTGACAAATATTTCTACTTACCAGGCATCTGAATAAGACTTGAGTTTTCTGTATCTTTTTCAAGGTGGAATTTTGTGACTTTTGTTTTTCCATGTCAGGTTTTTATTGGTTCATTTTTCAGTTCTTCTATGTTCCTATCTGTACTTTTGTCATTCTTTTGAGTGAAATTCCCCTCAAGTAAGAAAAAAAATTCATGACTTTTTAAAAGCTTACATTGGTTTTGGAGTGATTTATGACCTTTTGGACAGCTTTGTTTTTTAAAAAGCCCATTTTCACTGCTATGCTTGAACCTATTTCCACCACCCATCTGGTAACAAAACTTTTGCCATCCATTAATGATAATTAATCATTAGCCTGAAATAGCTGAAGGAAGAGAAGGGGGCCCAGCCAGACAGCTGAAACTATCTTTTTAGAATCAATTTCTTTTAAAGGAAAAAAAAGCTGAAGATTTAGGAGATAAGTGCAATATTCAGGAAGATAAAAGTCAGGAAGAAAAATATGACTTTCCTTCTGTGACAAGAACTGGCTAATTATGCTAACTAGATATGCACAAGATCAATTGATTTCATTTGGAAAAGTTGCAGAAGAACTAGATTTTTCCTATTAGAGCTTTATCATATTTCCAAATTGCAGTTTGAGGCATAGTTTGGAATTCTCACTAAGGAATGTCACATACATTTAAAAACCTATAAAATGTTTCATATGTCTGCTGACTTCAGTATGCAAGCTGAAGATTTCTTTTTCCTGCTTCTCCTTTTGGTCCACACCCTAACCATAACCCTAATGCTAACCCTAGCCCCACTATTATTTTTAAAATGTGTTTGCTCAAAATACATTCATATAATTTAACTTGGGAAGAACATTAAGTTATACCTGCTGCACAATTTATGCTAGTTTTGAGAGTAAACCTAAACTCTGCAAGTTACATTTGAGAGCTAGTACATGGACAGACATCACATTTGCTAATATGATTTAAAGAATATATCTATGTGCTATATATCTATATGATGTATACTGAAGATGGTGTTTGATTTCGTTGTACGAGGTGCAATGACAATAAAGTAAAGTAAAATATATATGATATATATTTATATCTATAGCTTATAGTAAGACTTCATATTGTAATAAAATAAAAAAAATTCATTGGTTTATTTAAAGCAATTTTGTCCTGTGCTTCTGAAATTTTTCTCTGAGTAGCAAGTGTATTCATGTTTGTGTGTATCAGCAATGTCAAAATGGTGGATGTGATTATAATGGTTGAAATTCTACTCTCTTTTATATGTGTACAATTGTCATAATGCCATCATCCAATTGTTTTTATCATCATAATTATCCAAAATGAAAAAAAGAAAAGAAAAGAAAGGCATTCTTATAATGATTATCTAGAAAATAGTTCAAGGACAGAAGAAATGTGATAAAATTAATCTTTCAGCAGAACACATGGAATTCCCATTTTATCACCTTCTCTTACAACTTGATGAAGTGGCTGTTGCCAGGTGACAGTTCAGGAAATAGAACTGGATGAACATACTAAAAGAAATTAAAAACTCGAGTTAATAATTCAACTTGGCCCTAGATATGTGACATTGATTACCAGCTTTTGGCTGGTACCTCATCTTACTAGGTTCCAATTTACTCTAAATTTCTTGCTAAGGTGGTTGTTCTTTCTCAAGAAGTCATTGCTGTATTCTATCATACAGAACAATTTACATCCAGTATCTCACCTTTCTTGAGGAAGGTGGTAGACTAGGTGGCTTTGCAAGCAGATTATCTGGATCCTTTTCTGTCAAGATTCAGACTTGAGTATGGAATGGAAATGGCATCAGTTGCACTTTTGGCCCAACTGCATGAAGGTGTTATATGTTAATTCCTGGCAGTTAACAGAATAACAGAGTTGGAAAAGACCTTGGAGGTCTTCTAGTTCAGTGGTCACCAACAGGTGGGCCGCAAGAAAATTTTGGTGGGCCGCAGAGAAATCTAACCCCCAGAGCACTCCCCCCAAAGCAATTAATCCAGGCTGTGCAGAAACACAAGGCTGCGCCACCCACATGACCCTTGGAAATCCTCCCTGCCCATTCACTCCTTACCCGGCAAACTTGCCTGCTAAATTGCTATTTTTCCTTTTTCCCCCCGATCATCAGCTGTTCTGTTGTGCCAGGAGATTTAGATTAGCTAGGAAGCAGGAAATGGTTGGATTTCTTGTTTTCTAGTTAGTCTTTAGATCTCCGGCTCTGCTTTTAAGTACAGCCAAACCTCCCTAGGACTGAAGGTTCTATTATTCAGTGCAGACTCACGACAAGCAAAGTTTTTTTTGTGACAGACTGAGTTAGCCATTGGCAGATAGATAGATCACTGAATGATTCTGTGAGCAACTCAATCTGCCTGCCTGCTTTGCCTGATTTTGGGTAAAAGTTGCACTTTTTCTAAATAAAAAATCCAATATTTACATACATGGTGTGTTGTGAGTTAATTTTGTGAGTTTGCTTGCTAGCAAATTTTATGAGTTTGTTTGCAAGCACATTTTATGACAGACTGAGCTAGCCGATGGCAGATAGATAGATCACTGAATGATTCTGTGAGCAACTCAATCTGCCTGCCTGCTTTGCCTGATTTTGGGTAAAAGTTGCTCTTTTTTATTAAAAAAAATCAATATTTATATAAATATTTATAATATTTACATACAAGCCATGCCCAGCCAGTCACATGACCACTAAGCCACACCCACAAATTAGGCCATGCCCACAGAACTGGTTGTTAAGAAATTTGAATCCCACTCCTGCTTCTGTGTGTGTGTGAGAGAGAGAGAGAGAGGAGGGAGGGAGGGAGGGAGGGAGGGAAGGAGAGAGGTTAGATCAGATCTCTGTCTCTCTCTCTCTCTCTCCTACCAACGTCAGCAAGCTACCATCAATCAAAATTCATATTAGTGGTCCCCGGGATTTAAAATATGAGTTTGGTGGTCCCTGAGGTCCAAAAGGTTGCCGACCCGTTTTAGAGTATTGCTTGGCATGATGAGGAGCCAACAATCTGTACGCACTGATCATATCTAAGATGTGAACATTGAAATGGAAATATATATAAGTCAGAAAAAAACTAAGAGGAACCTTTAATTATTCAGAAATGGATGGAGGTAGAAATTATATACTTATTAACAGAATACTTAACTGAGGAGACATTGTCTTTGTTGGAAGACACAAACATATAATGGGCATGTTTGTATCTCTTTGTGTATGGATACATCTACAGTTAAGATACAATTCTTGATTATCTCAACCTTCATCCAACCCTTGGCTATCCCATAATTAAGTAAGTAGAAGAAGTCATTTCCAAAATTTCAAAACCATTATATCCTTCTTTGAAAAAAATCTGAGAAAAATTCCCCTTCATTAAATTGAATTAGAACAGACAGGGAAAAACAACAAGAAGATAATTTATTTATGCAGCACCAGGTAATAGTAGACTGAGACCAAAAGTCTGCAATGTTATCTCCACAAAGGAAAACACAGTGAGAGGAAACACGTGAGTTGTCTGCTTGCATTAAAGTTGTCTGCTTCCATTTTTAATCCAGTTCAATATCTGTGCCTGATGAAAACAAATTCTTCATAGTCCTGACACAACATAGACCTATTTCTTCCTCATTTGTGTATAGATTAGCTGTTTTGGATGACTTCATGGATTATTCAGTACTCCAGCCAGCCATTCAGTCTTCACGTATTAAATACTTTGTCCAGTAGAGAGTTTGCTTCCTTCCTTTTATACTGTGGTTACTGAATACAAACTACTGTAAAAAAATGGACAAGTGTTTATTCACATAGAACTATAATAATATTCAAAGAAGGCTGTTTTGTTTAGGATTCATGGTCAGCCTCTGTCATGAGCACAGATTACAAATTCATAGTCTATTTTGGTAGAAAAATCCAACTGGTACACTTTGTCAGTAAGTAAATGGTGAATTATATTTTCCTAAATTATACAAATTACTGCTCTGTAGCAATTTTACAGTTTTCAGAAACATTGTTCATTTGGCTAGAAGGCATTAACATAGTGTTATGACTACATATTCAAAGTGTTTACAACTACATATTCAAATGTTTATATGATTATTAAATATGTCCTCTGCATTATGCTTTTGGAGCCAAAGCAGACAGATTTTCTTCTAACCTAAATTCTGCATCAAAGTAAAAAGCAAACAACACACAAAATGGATTGAAATATCTAAAATGTATTCCAATCAGTAATGAAATTTCAGTGGTTTAAGCATAAAAACTAAACTGCAATTTCAAGAAATGATCAGATTTTTTTAGTTTAATTTCTCTTATATAAGCACAAATGATTTAAAATCCTGAACTAAAATTTATTTAAAATATGAATACCATTTATTTTTTCCAGCTCTCAAAGAAAAAGAGAATCAACCAGCTATTTTTCAGATTATCCTATTGTATATAATTGGCATATGAATACATGTCAATGGAGAACCTGAGTGTCACATTATGATCCATTTGGAGTGAATAGTGAAGGCAAGAGCAATCCATACATAATCCTACAGCAGACAAAATTATTGATGGCAGGATCTTCCAGGGGGACCTGATGGGCTTTGATTTTTTTTTTTTGCTTCAATATAGGAGGATGCAGAGAAAAAAATCATGAGACAAATGTCAATGGATAACAAAAAGATTTTTTTTAAGTGAGAACTTTACAACATCAAAAACTATCCTTATAAGTAGCCCAAGAAATATAATAAAATAAGAAAACAATAAACAATGCAGCAATTATCAAGCTTTGACAGCACATACCAATTTATAAATTTTAAACCTTGAATTTCAATATAATCCCACACCAATATATGGATAGTCTTACCCACTTTAGAGTGTTACCAGTGAGAAGAGGAAGATATTACATTATCTGATTCATACTGGTAATTTTCATGTATGAATTGATTGCATATTATTTGCTTAAAGGGGTGTATTTCAAGAAATTTTGATTGACATTGTGTCAACAAGAATTGTTTCACAATTCTGTCCCTTGTACTGTAGGTATAAATACATCATAACATCTTTTCTATGGCTGTTATATCAAGTGTTGGTCTGTAGCATAATTCTTGACTGTTAAGACTTACTTTACTATTGATAGTTAATCCTAAAAGGCAGCAGCTATGTATTTTCCTTTAGATCAGCATGCAAAGTTAACTGTAGAAAACATCTTTGAGATGCAACTTTGGTAACAATAGAAAACCTGCCCAAAGTGTTTTTTTTTTACCTCTGAGCTCATGGATTGAGCATGTTGATGTGTCCAGGCTTTCTGTCCAAAGTTACTATCTTGGCTTTGCCCATTAATGGATTATTTATCATTATTGTGAGTAAGTGGTGTTGGAAGAAATATCCTTCTGGGTTCAGTTTGAAGTGGGGAAGAAAGATACTGGAAACATGGTGACTGCTTGGTTTACAGCACCACATGGCTTGGAGATCCTGTGTGAAAAGGGAGAAGATGCTGACAGTGCCTGGGTTTTATGCCCTCTGCTGGGCTTTGAATTTGAGCTTGTGTCCTGATTGGTTGTCAGACTCCCATGGAGTAACTTGGTAGGTTGTCTTTTGAGTCCCAGGCTTGGTTGACTCTTGCTGGGTTATGATGTAATGAAAGGGCTTTTGGCAATTCCTATTATGGCTCTGCCTGAAGATGGTAGATCTTTGTTATGTAGAATAGACTGGTCCAGGCCTCCACAAAGGTAAGCGTGGGAGGGGCTGAGTTGCTGCCTCTCTGAGTTTCTACGTCTCTTTTAGTGGAAATATTCTAACTTTTTAGTATATCCTAAAATATTTCATTTTCCTAGGAGAGGGGTGAGTTTTAACTTCCAACAGTGGCAAACAGACTCCATCAGTCTTTGCTTTCCTGGAAACCGAGCATGTAGGGCTGGCTACCTGATGATATATCAACTTTTTGAATATTACCTATTAATAGAAAAAATATAGATGTACTTGGTGGGTTTCCCTTTTATGGCCCTATTTTCTATAGCTTATCCATCACATTTTCATTTAGAAGTTCTTGGGAGAATATTGATAAATGGGCCAAAACAAAATTAATGGATAGTCTTGATGTAAAAGGGCTGTGAGAATCTAAGGGGGAAAATAATTTTAACATATTTAAAATTGCTCAGGGCAGATGTTACTTATCTACAAGAGATTCTTCTAGTAGAACAAGATGAATAACTGCTCTATTAATGAAACATTAAGGTAGGACTGGTTTACTACACAGATACTTTGAAAACAACCTTTGGCCCATTGGATCATCATTTCAGAAATATTTCCTTACCTAAACAGAGAAACAGAATGGTGAAATATAAGCAAAAAAGCATCAGGAGTCAGAATAAATTCAAACTATCCGTTACTTTCTCCTCAGCTTCCCCTTGTGGGAAAGTTTAAATTTGTTCTGGCTTCCATTGCTTTTTTGCCCACCTTTCATCATTTTTGATGACAGTGAGCATAAAAAAACTTTTCCTTGCCTTTCCAGCAGGCAGATAAGTGCCTGCTGTCAGGTAAGAATGAGGGCATTTAGTAGAAGCATGGAGAGACTGGTGCTCCATGAAACTTGTGGGAAGCTGTTAGGGAACATTGAAAATGAGTATAATGTGTTCACAGGTGAAGGGGTAGCACAGTGTTGGTGCTGAAGCAGCAACAACCCAAGCATCTAAGCAGCCACAACTTCTGCAACTTCCATTCCCTCAGGTGTCATGGGTCTCAACATTCTGAGAGTTGTTTGAGGTACTTTGTTAAAAATGTTTTGCACTATGATGCAACATTTTATCCAATTAACAGTTACAGACACGAGGATTTTAGTAATATATATAGGTGGTAGGGACCATAATAGCTCTGCATAATGTTTATGGATCTAATTTTGATACCCCTATTATATCTTATGAATGTTTTCAACAGCTGAATGAGTGCCTTTATAGGTGGTAATAGGAGGGAATTTTAATGAAATATTGGTTCCTGACTTGCTAAAAATATGCTAATATAAAACAAAAATCATTACAGAGGAAAACAGTTAAGACCTAGGAAAGATTTGAACCTAGATTCTTGGCATTTGATGTATCCAACTAATAATATACTGTATGTTTTACTCAAGCGTGCATCAGAATTACTTTAGGCTTTATTATTTTTAGTACCATCGACTTTATATCATCAGACTCAAGAATGTAATATTAATGTTTGTTATGTGTCAGACTGTAGTGCAATTATTTTGAATTGTGTGCTTCAGAAATTGGTCAAAATATCAAGACATTGGTATTTCCATGTCTTATTATAGAACAATAAAGAATTTGCATCCTAATTATTGCATATGCATCATTCATAAATTAAAATATAAAAGGGAAAATAATTTTAAAGATGAATGGAAACACTTATGGACACAGATGGTTAGATGTTCCTCTACTACCTTGTACAGAAAAATATAGAATAAAAATTATGAACTGCATAGTATAATATCACAGCAGACCAAATTCATGTTAATATGTTTATGACAAAGATATTAGAAGAATGGTGAAATGCCAAATAAGTAAGAATTTAAAACATAAGAAAGATGGGACAATTATTCCAATTATTAGAGATGAAAGAAATGAAATATATAATATTTCAAAAGATATAAATTGTCAATTTTAAAAATTATATTCAAAATATAGAAAATTGAAGAATATATCAAATGAGGATATAGAGGCCTTTTGAAATAATATTAGACAAACAGTGATCCACTGGGTTATTGTTTCAGAAATATTTCCTTACCTATCAGAAAAAGAATAATCAAGGGCAAAATCAGTGGGAGTCAGAGTGAATTCCATCTTCCATCTTCCTGCAGCTCTAGCAGTGAATGATGGGATTGGTCTAGTCAATCTCAGGGCTATGACAGGATAAATCTATCTCATCTTCAACAGCTGAAGGAGCAATGATCTATCCAGACTCCATAGACCTAGATTAAATGAACCTCCCCAAAAATAGGTACAGCAGCATGGGAGCACTGAAGTGACCAAAAATTTGTCAAGTTTCAATCTTATAGGATTTTGGTCACATTTTTAAGTTAGTCCATTTGTGGTACCTTGGTAAAAATTGTTGCCTTTGATGTACCATTCTGCCCAGGTAAAGGTTATGGACAAAGTAATATTTATTTATTTATACTTGAACTTATACTTGAAATATTAGTAGTATATAGACATAAACCTGCCACATTTAGATGATACACAAAAACAACTTTTATTTATTCCACTACTTGAGGTAAAAATGAAACATGTAATTTTTAAAATGGCAAGAGGGTTGGATGGATTTCCTATACAGTGTTATAAAACATTTTAGATCTTTTGGTTGCCAAAACATTGTCAATTATATGATGAGATATTTGATAGGTAGTTATCAGGCATTTAATCAGGGTTATATTACAGTTATAACAAAATCAGATAAAGATCACAGCAAATGTGTTAATTATCATGCAATCTCTCTGATTAATGTTGATTCAAAGTGCTAGCAAGTAGCTTACAAGTGATACCATTTATTATTAAGAATGATCAAGTAAGGTTTATAAAAACTAGGCAAAAGACAAAATAAGGTTAGTTGTAGATTTTAAGGTACTTGGATAATGTACCATAAGGTTGGGAGTAGTATTATCTAAGAGCTCAAACTGGAAGTGTAGTTTTTCCATTGATACTCTGATATCTTCATTTAAGATGTTTTTTAAAAGTCCATTTTCCTGTCTTTTTTTTTAAAACAAGTTTTATTCAATTTTTCCAAAACAACATAAAAAAGGCTCTTTTCAGTGTACAACATAATTCCAAGTCACCCTTTTTACATGCAAATATGACAGTAATTATATATTCATTTTTATCATTCAACATCCTATCTTATCCATTTTTAACTTCATTCTATTTATTACTTCTCCATTTCAACTTTTACGCAAGAAGAAGAAATAAATTAATTTATTTTAAGTGATGTTACTTTTCCATCTAAGCATCTTCTCAATTCATTTCAATTTATTTCAAATATATTTCTTAACCATTAACATTTCTTTTAAACCCATCCTTTTCCAAAATGTTCTTTTCTCATTTTCTCTCTCCACTTTTACAAGAAAAGGCTAACAAATTGATCCTAATCATTAATATTACTTTCATTCTAAACATCTTCTCAATTCATTTCAATTTATTTCAAATATATTTCTTAAGCATTAACATTTCTTTTAAATATAACCTTTTCCAAAGTATTCTTTTCTCATTTAAGTCACTAATAATTTCCATATCTTCATATTTATTCCCTCTTCATTCTCTTGTCTGTCAAATTGGCAATTCCATCGCATATTCTTTCCACAAAGTCCAAATCAATACAAGCTAGTATTCCTAAAACAAAACATAGATTTCCCCTCATCTTTTTCTAGTTTGGGGTTGTCACCTCAGTGGTTTAAATATATCTTACTTCCCTCATCTGGTCCCAATTAAATACCTATTTTCCTTTCTTATTTCTAAAATATACCACTGAACCTTTTGTTATAATTCATTGTTATAATTCATTATAATTCATCCTGAAAGTAATTTGTTTTTTTCCTCCTAAAATTGCGTCTGTTTTTTCATTTGAGTCCTATAACTGCTTTTAGGAAGACATATCAGTTATCTTTTTTTTTAAATGGGTTTTAGTTTATTTTTGGCCTTTAATTCTCATCAAAATCTAATTTAGGAATTGCCTAGTCTCCAAAATCATATATCTGATTTAGCATTAGCTAGGATTTCCAATATACTTCAATTTTTTCACTAAGAATACCCAAGATTGAGGACCCAAGATTGTTGGGGGCAATAAGCTGACTTTGTAAAAATGCCGCTTAGTAATAAGCAGGCATATACAATGGAATGAAGGCTATTGCTGAGCACACTGGGTTGTATCCCAAAAAATTGTAAGCCGCCCTGAGTCTTCGGAGAAGGGCGGCATATAAATGTAATTAAAAAAAGCCTAATGCTGGGAAAGATTGAGGACAAAAGAAGAAGGGCACAACAGCGAATGAGGTGGCTGGATGGAGTCACTGAAGCAGTAGGCATGAGCTTGAATGGACTCTGGAGGATGGTAGAGGACAGGAAGGCTTGGAGGAACATTGTCCATGGTGTCACGATGGGTCAGACACTACTTCACAACTAACAACAACAAAGAGTACCCATTTTCTTTCCTTAGATTATTTGTTGCCCCATGAGTAAGAAGAGTTTTGAAAACTGTTGAATAAAAATACTAGTCCTATACTATTTCCCTCTTTTGCTGTTTCATATCAAATTTAATCCTAAGAATGTTGCCTACTAAGCTGGGTTTTGTAATCAGTGGCTGTTTTATTACCATTTAGAGAGATGTTTCCCCCTGAATTACATGTTGTTTTGTGGTAATTCAATAACTGGTCCTCAATTTAATTTACCTGCTGTGGTAGAACCTTTTTTGGATATCACATCCAGTAGCTATTTTACACAACACAAGTCAAGCTCTTGACTAGCTTAAGGCTTTCTATGCATTTAGATTTATAATCCCCAGCCTTCATCTTTCAATATCTCTCTCTATCATAATTATTAGAAAATAAATAACCTGGGCATATTCCATGTAGTTCTTTGTGGCCCTGGATGGGACATACAGAGAATTATTCCTGTACTCTTGAAGTTATACTTCTGTCACTGGAGTTGCACCTTGTGTCAAAACATTAACAGTTTTAATTAATAGGTCTCTTCCAACTTTATTAGTTTATATTATTATTGTTGTTGTTGTTGTTGTTGTTGTTGTTGTTAGTTTATATGTTCTAGCAAGAAAGTATTTCATTAAAATATGCTTTTAAGACAACCCATGCCTTGACAATGCATATGATGGAAGGGGAAAGGTTGTAGTTCTCATCTTATGCATGTTTATTTGTATAGAGTAGTACTAACACAGAGTCTAATTATATATACATGTAGCCTTTCTAATATCTGTCTCTCATTAATGTAGGTTTATAACACCCCCATATCCAATAAATAGTAGTACATATTAGAAAGAACTCTGAATAAAACCTATTCCGTCCTGTGTATGAAAATATGGTTAGATATTTAGATTATAGTAAGAAATTATCACACAAATGTTTGTGAATTTCTGATTCCTGTAGGCAACATTAATGAACATAATTAATGTTAAGCCATAATATGATTTGCTAGTTTCTCAAATGAACCAATCCACCCTAATGCACTGACACCATCTGATTTAATCCCGGTTGTCAGTATTATCAGATTTCTCCTTATCATGATAAAAAAAATCACTTCCAGATTGATCCAGAAATGTTCCTTCTTCAGGAAAATTAGCCTACCCTGAATTTATCCAAGGACATCTGATATGGATCCTCTTCCAATTATTTCATCTAGGCATTCTTTCCCTTAAAACTATCACTTCACATTTGCAGTGTTTTATATCAGAAGTGATGGGACTTGAGCAAAACCACAGGAAGAACAGGCAGAAACCATGTAAAAAGCATTGCTATTATCACTGTCAGAGATTACCATAATAATAATAATTTAACTTAATATTACAAGACACACAACATCTTTATCCCAGCATGTGCAGAAATCTTGGCAATCCCTTTGGCACTGAGGCTGTGTGAGGTAAAGACAGAAGGGCTATGCAAATAAACATGTAAGAACAGCAGGTAGAGGATGAAAATGCAGAACTTGTCATCCTGCCCACACAGTAGGTTGGAACATCAGAGTAAGCTGAGTCCATGATATGAAGGAAGGAGATCTTTGAGCTCCCTGAGCTGTGTGTCATCCTAGCAAATACAAGGTTCCCATTCCATTTATATGAAAATAGTTTTCCAAAAAGCAAAACAAACCATTGATCTAATCTGTTACATGAATATCTGTCATTTTATAGTTAATATGAATAAAGATATAGAATCAACACTTGTAAACAGCTATTAAGGCTACTGAACCTAACTCCTAGGTCAGTGCATGAATTCCTTCCCCCACACTTCCAACAGATAAAAGGCTAGTCTATGTATATATCCAGGGGAGGGATGGCCTGGGAAACTCTTTCTACTAACAAGTGCCATTACTGTTAGAAAGCTTTAAAATAGATTCAATCATAATCTGTCTATTCATAATTTAAATGAGTTATGTTATGTACTGCATCATGGGGTGAAATGATGGCTGTTATGGCTATGGAAGAAAGGACTGTTCTATAACACCTTGGAGCCCATAGACCTATGGGCTTCAAAGATTGCATACTGAAAAACAGCCAGAGAAGCAAGAAGGCTATATTGGAGTATGGGTATATGTAGTATGTTCTGGATGCAGGAAGTTTGTCATTTTGGAAATGTCTACAGTCTTAGAAGAGGCTGTGGAATGCCCCATTCTCCCATTTCAAGGCCATTTCTGAATCTGACCATATTTATTTATTTATTTATTTATTTATTTATTTATTTATTTATTATTTGGACTTGTATGCCACCCCATCTCTGAAGACTTGGGGTGGCTTACAACTAAAACAAACAACAACAATAAATAATTAAAAAGAGAATTAAACAAATCACAAGCCCAATAATAGCTAAACTAAAATTAAAATTTAAAATAAATTAAGAACCATCCCCCCACCGGGAGAGAGTCACAGCCTGGATTGGTCAAACAACCAGGTCTTCAGGTTGTGGTGGAAGGTGCGAGAGGTCAGGGGCCAGGCGGAACCCCAGGGTAGCTGGTTCCAAAGGTCGGGACCGCCACAGAATAGGCTCTCTCAGGGGACCACCAGCCGACATTGGCTTGCCGCGGGACCCTGAGAAGCCCTTGCCTGTGTGCTGCACAGGGTGATTGGCTCGATGCTCGGCAGGAGTACTCCCTTAAATATTGGGACCCATGTAGGTAGGACTTTGAATGTTAAAACCAAAACCTTGAATCTCACCCAGAGTGCAACCAATGCAGGTCACACAGGAGGAGGGGGGGGTAATATGGGAGAATTGGGAAACTCCCATCACCACCAGCGGCTGCATTCTGCACCAGCTGCAATCTCTGGATGGTATGCAAGGGGTAGCCCTAAATAGAGAGCATTGCAGTAGTCAGTCTGGAGATAACAAGGGCATGAGTGACTGTCTTGAAGGCATCTCAGTCAAAAGTGGAAGTGAAGCTGGCAGAACCAGCGGACCTGGGCAGAACCCCCCTGGCAGCAGCCCACCTGCTCCTCCAGCAGGTGCATCCAGGAGGACCCCAGGAGGACCCCATTGACCACTGCCCAGCCCAGAGCTCCATGAGTGGCCTTCCTGGAGGCATGCAACCAGGAAGGACACAGGTCCAACAAACATGTGGTGGAACTCAGGCATGATAATCCTGTCCACTTCATCCTCGGAAACAGGATCAAACTCAGCCCAGGTCACATCAGCCAGACTACTTGCACCCCGTTCCTCAGACCACTGCAAATCGGAGCACAATCCGCTCCGAATCCAGGTGATCTTATCTGACAGATATTGACCAAATTCCTCAGCCCTTCCCCGCAACGGGTCCACCACCTCACCCGGACGTAGGAGAGAGCGAGTGACCCAAAACAGGGTGGCTGGGTGGTTATCTGCGGATGCTATGAGGTGGAGAGATAAGACCTTCTCGCCACCCTCACAGCTACCAGATAAGTCCTAATATGGGCTCTGAGCTGGGCTCGGTCGGACTGGGAGCGGGTGGACCTCCACCTGCTCTCTAAACCCCTCCGACAGCGCTTCATCCCCCGAAGCTCCTCGGTATACCAGGGAGCCATCCGGGATCCACATGTGAGACATGGGGACAACCCTGTCGAGAGCATCTGCAGCGGCCAGTTGCCAAGTGGCCGTTAGATCCTCGGCAGAGCTGTGGGCAAGGGAAGAGGGAAAAAACCCCAGTTCCGCCTGGAACCTCTCAGGGTCCATCAGGCGTCTGGGGCGGAACCATCTAAGTGGCTCCTCATCCCAGCAGTGGGGAGCAGCCCATTGGAAGACCAGCCACAGGAAATAGTGATCAGACCATGGAACGGGCAGTGTCATGAGACTAACCTGCCCTCTGTCACTACGTCACTGTTCAGAGACAAAAACTAGGTCGAGAGTGTTTCCCCCCTCATGAGTCGGGCCTTGAATCAACTGGGTCAGGCCCATGGCCTCCATAGAGGCCATGAATTCCTGGGCCAGACCTGATGTCCCCCCCCAGGAGGGCAGATTGAAGTCACTCAGGACTATAAGCCCTGGGAACTCCACCGCCACCCCCGAGAGGACATCGAGAAACCCAGGCAGGGCTGCTGCCACACAGCTGGGGGAAAGGTATGTCAGCAGCAAGCCCACCTGACCACTAGGCCCCCACCTCAGGAGCAGGGTCTCACTCCCGCCTATCTCTGGAACAGTGACCTCCCTTGGAATCAGGGTCTCCCGAATAACCACAGCCATCCCACCACCCCTCCCCTGGGCCTGTGGCTGGTGCAAAACCCGGAAACCTGGGGGGCATAGATCAACCAGAGGGACTCCTCCCTCCGGCCCCAACCAGGTTTTGGTGATACAAGCCAGGTCCGCAGCCTCCTCCTCAATGACCTCATGGAGGAGGGAAGACTTATTAGCCATGAACCTGGCATTAAAATACACCAGTCTGAGCCCAGGGGTCCCAGTTCCCATGCCTCCTAGGGAGGAGGCCATAGGGTCAGAGTGCGTCACCGCCTGAAGGTGGCGGGCGCGCGCTCCCAACACATGATATGGCCCTATGCCTCATTGTCTCCTGTCAATCCCAACCACCCTGGGAATCGCAGTCCCCATCTCGCACTCTGGGACCCTGCCGGCCCCCAACCCCCGCCACCCCCGCCATGGATCGGGCTGCAACCTACATCCCCAGAATCATTACCCACCCTCCTCCCTAACCTTCTTAAAAATTTGGTTAAAAATTTGGCTAAAGGGGCCCTAGTGACCCTCTTTTTTATTCTATTAGAGCCCCGGCCCCACCCCATCCCCCTGCCATGCCATCTGTCCGGGTTCCATAACCCATCCTCTAGGTAGGCCGATGACAATGTGGCAGGCCAAACCCGAGAGGGAGGGAGTCCCTTCAGGGCCTGCAACTCTGCTACCGTATAAGTTTGAATGGTAGAAAATGAGCATATCAGGGGAACAGGCATAAGGGCTGGCGATGGAAATGACAATGACAATGACAGTGACAAAGTCTGGAATACAAAACTTGGTTAAGTCCCGGATGCTGTCCGTTGGGAGGTCCAGATTCAGAAAACCAGGCTGCCCTCTCACGGCAGGCCTGTGGCCGATGTTCAAGGCCTCAGTCTGGGCTAAGCCATGCTCTCTCACCGCGGGCATCTCCAACGCGCTCTGATTGGACCGATGGCAGAGAGATGTTAAGTGGCTACTAAAGGAAAAAGTGTGTCCCTCCTGCTGATCTCTCACCCCGGCAAGGAGCACAATAAAATCCAGTAGCCGTGAACCAAGTTTAAGGGTGCAGAGCCAACACTGGGGTTCCGAGCCCAGGCCTCTAGGGTGTCCAAACCCACCCTTCCATGGCCTAAGGTGCAGAATAGATGATTCCCTCCCAGTGGGTAAAGTACCTTGCAGTCGAGATGGATCAAACAGATGACAAAAAAGGAGCAGTAGGTGAGGCAAGATGAAAAATAGTAGTTGATGGGGAAGTCCAGGATCCAGCCACTGAAAGCCGCAGAAGAGGGGCGGTTGGGCAGTTGATAGGTAGAGTTCCGACAAAAGCCATCCCAGGACATGGCTAGGGCCGACGACAGCTCCGGGACCACCACCACTAACTGTCCTCAGGTCCCACGGAGTCGACTGCCGACCCCCATCATCCCCATGGTCAGGGCCGTCGCCGCCACCATCGCCACTGACCTGATCAAAACCGGCAAAGCCCCCATCAGCCCAGGGACAGGGTCAAAACTACTGCCCACAACAGCCAGACGAGGGCTAGCTGCAACTCCCCCCGTTTTCATGGCTCCCGCGGCTGCTCTTTGGGTCGCTCCTGGGGCAGTCGCTGCTCCTGGGGCAATCACCGTGTCGCGTCGGCCCTCCAACCAACTTGGAGACCGGGGGCCAACCACAACCGCAGCTGCAGTCCCCATCGCTCCCGGCAGATCCAACCTCAGGAGCCTCCTCTCCCAGCTCAGCCACAACCTCACACCAACACCCCCGATGATTCGGAGATCCGAGGGGAGGGCATTGCAGGGTCCGCCGTAGCATTTGCCGCTGAGTTCGCCGCCACATCCAGAGCTGCTGAGTCATGCGGACGCCTCCGCTGACTCGGAGGCCCGGAAAAAGATGTCGTCCCTCTCGTGAACCAAGCCCAGCGAGTCCCAGCGAGAGATCTCACTAGCCTCCCCAAGGAGTCCAGCATTGAAAACAGGTACAGGGGGGTTGCAAGTCCCCCTCTAACAGACTGACTCTCACACTGCCATGAACCCTTTGCCGTTCCGGAGCTCCACAGAGAACGGCAATATCAGGCAGACATGCACAGGAGAATAATGGACAACTATCAATTAATCCTCAGTCTCTCCCAAGATTATTTGAAGTGAATCAGTTGAAGAATATATGAGGAGAGGAGGATTATCTAGATCAGAGGTCTCCAAACTTGGCAACTTTAAGACTTGTGGAATTCAGCTTCCAGAACCCCTGATCTAGATAAAGGCAGGGGAGATGACCTTCAACAAGACCTACATAAAAATAGCATTATCTTCTTGGCTCTTCTATATTTCTAGGCTGCCTTCAAGACCATTAACTGGGGCACTATATTGAAATAGTTCCATTCCTAAGTGAGCAATTCTAGCTGGTTGAAATAGATAAAAAGAACTCAGCTTCATGGACATTTATTCATTGGAAGAATCATAAAATTAGGTAAGAATATAGAATTGGAACTGACCAAGAAGATCCAGTTCTTTGCAAAATATAGGAAAACCAATTAAACAACCCTTGAGAGGTGGCTGTCTTATAAATCTCCAGAAAACATCTTCTTTAGGTAGACTGTTCCCCCACTATATGCATCTTACTGTTAGGAAAAAACTGTTGTTCAGTTTGTGTCATCCAAGACATGTGTGGGTTGGGTTTAGGTGGGTTTCTTATCCTCACGATTTTTAAAAACATGAACTCTCTGAGACAGGTCATTTATCACTTTGACTGAACTATCATCAGTTATGGTCTGAGTCTGCAATATTGTCAAAGTCTTGTTTTAGTGTTTGGAAGCTATTTGGATAGGATGAAATAGATGGAAGCCAGATGGAGTTGCTAGTTTGCATCACGGTGTCTATTGATCCTAATGTTGTCTCTTGAGATGGAAATAATACCTTTGAGAGAGCAGGTCCATATCTGGAGAGTCTCTCATATTCACAGGTACTAGTAGATGGAAGGCAGAGAACACTGTCAGATGGGCCTTTGCCCATTTCCTGCGTACACCTGTTGTGTTCCTACCATAACTAGTAGGATTTTTCAGCAGTAATTCATTCCATCATTATTACTTCATTGGACTATTGTAATGTACTCTATAAGAGAGTACCTTTGAATATTACTCAGAAATTGCAATTGGTATGTAATGCAATAGCCTATCACTGATTAATTTTAAATTAATTAATTAATTAGTGTGTTTCCATGATATTTTATTGAATACTATAGGTTATATTGTTAATCGCCAGCTATTGTTCTGAAATAAGCAAGAAAAATAAAAATATAAACAATATACTTGTTTTCAACTTGCCTACAGATCATTTACTTTATAACCTACTCTATTAATCTGACATTAATAGCAGATTGGCCTGTGATTTCCTGTATATTTTCCTTCCTTCATTTTTGAAAATAGGGGGCAATCCTTCTTCCAATCAATTGGCACTTTACCAGCTTTTTAACATTTCTCAAATACATCAAGATTCTCTGTCATCAAACAGTTCCTTCAACTTGCCCTTATTCATGAAAAATAAATATCCTCAAGCTTCAGTCCTGCTTTTTAAACCTATACTTCATAATACCCTGATATTATCTCTCTTCTTCCCTCCCACCTCCCCCCTCTCATTTTACTTCATTTTAAGCAAATATGAAAGGAAAATAGGAGTAATACTGCCTTTGGGAGTCTGTTAGCATTTTGCCAACTTTAACATATCCCAAGAATCCTTTTTAATACACATTCCATGTTTTGCTCACTTAATTTTATGTGTCTACTTTTCAGTTAGCATTTCTACAATTAGCTAATCAGTTAGCATTTCTATTAATACATATCCTGATAATGGTTTCTTCATGAAGCCCCATTACTTTCTTCTTCTGTCCCCCAATTATTCTTCCTGTATTCCAGTTGTTTACACAGTGAAATTCGTATCTCCTTTTTAAGGTAAGATTTCCCATTTGAGTTGTTTTCCCATTTACTCCCAAATCCTATTTATCAGAGCTTTAAGTTTATTAAACTTTATTTTTTTTGTTTAACTCCAGGATACATGTTTTAAAATTAACTAAAACACTTAATTTTAGTTTCCTTTAACATCAAAACCATTATAGAAGATGTCTCTGCTATTTCCACTTACTTGACTAAGTTTTCTCCATTGATTAGGATTAAATGAAGGTTATTTGACACTCTTGTGCTTTCCTCCACTTTCTGAAGGAGGAATCTGTCAGTTAGACAAGTCAAGAATTTTCTGAAAGAACCATACTTGGCAGATTTTGTCTCCCTACAGATGTTGGGGTGATTGAACTCCCTCATCCATACCACTTTCTGTCTTTTTGAAAGACTTGTAATTGGCTTTTGAAAAGCATCATCCACATCTTCTCTCTGATTGTATGGCAATAATAGGCATCAATAACTCCATTGTTTTATGTGTTTTTCTACTCATTTTAACCCAGCTGCTCTCTACAGTATTGCCAAATTCATTCACTTTGAATTTTCAACAGGTGTAGATTTTTGTAATGAACAATGCAAGTCCTTTCTTTCTATAGTTCATGTTCCTCTCAAGCAAACTACATTCTGCACATCAATCACAGAGTCATCTAATCAGGTTTCCTTTACTATTGAATCATATTTATCTTTCTGTACGAAAAGGTTGGTTACAGAAAATGGCAACATTGGTTGTCAAAAACCAAAGCAGGCTTTAAATGCTTGGAACAGAAACCAAATGAGCTAATATAGTATACTGAGGAAAAAAAAGAATCCTTATAGCCATCAAGAGTTTACTTTTTATGAGTCAATGTATTTCTGAGGTGTCAGTAAATGACTTTATAGATCTCATTATAACAGCAGCATAATCTTCAATACCACGTAAGTCTTCTTCCAAAATCCTTTCTTTGAGGAAAGGATTTTCATTTTCCATCTCAAAATGGGTGATAAGAAAAGAAAAACTGTTCCTGAAGTACATATGACAATTCACATTTTTTTAAAAAAATTAAGAATATATTGAAATTAATATTGATAATATTTATGATATGGAACATTGAATTTGAATATCAATTTTTGGAAAACCAAGCAGTGAAAGTTTTAAAAATACTAAACATTTAAGAAATGTTACAACACAAAACATCAGGAGGTTGCAACACAGACAACGACCCAGGAGATTACAGCACAAGACCCAGGATGTCACAATAATAGAACTCAGAAGATCATCACACAGCCCATTACCCAGGTCGTTACAACACAAAAGGCTGAGAGACACACAGCGAGCACCTCAGCCACACCACACGGGGTCTCAGGAAAAAGCCATCCAATCTGCATACATCAACTCCATCAACCAATCAAGAAGTAACAACACAGCCAACTTTGGAGTTTAAAAGGGAAAAACAGCCACTATCACACACTTCTCCCAGAACGAAGCTGAAGACACCAGCCTGAAGATGACAGATGAGATTTCGTCGAAACGTTGCCAAGGTATTCTCAATCTTACACGGACAAGACCGAATACACCAAGACCTACATACCTTACCCGTGAAAATCTACGAAAACAAATATATATATATATATATATATATATATATATATATATATAGATTTTCACGGTATATCTTGGTCGGTCTTGTCTCTAAGATTGAGAATACTGACATCGAGATCTTCAGGCTGGTGTCTTCGGCTTTGTGCTTGTGCTGGCACAAGCACAAAACCAAAGACACCAGCCTGAAGATGGTGAGTGGGATCTCGTCGAAACGTCGCCAAGATATTCTCAATCTTACACGGGACAAGACCCGAATACACCAAGACCTACACACACACACACACACACACACACATATATATACACACACACACGTGTGTGTGTGTTTCCATTAAGTTTAAATGGACACTGAACTCTTTACTCTCTAGTTTTAATCACAGTTCTTAAATGTTAGTGATCAAGTCTTTTTCTCCTGTTTGTACTTTTAAAGTATGTCACACAGAACTGAGTGGGTTGAATAATTAATAGGGATAATTCAATATAGTTGAAAATATTAAATCACTATAGTCTTTATAAATTTCTCTGCTACATTGAAGTTACATTCCTCTTTAGAAGTAATATAAAAGAGGAATATTCCTCTATCCAATGTATGAAAAAAGAAACTTTTGCCATGAAATTTATGTAAATGGAAAAATCTACAGTGGACATATTGTAAAAGGAATAGTTCGATCACTCCACTGAATTTAAATTATAGGAATGATAGATTCCTGAAATCTGATTTTTAACATTATTTTAATTCTATATTTTTTATAAAGCACTTTTATCATAAAGTTAGCTTTATTCTTCTGAACATTGAACAAAATTCCAATTTTAGGCCTTATCAAAGTAAGGGAGTGAATTTTTTACAGATTAAGAGCCAGATAGATACTGTCATTTTATTTATCTGGAACAGCAACATTCATGGAATAATTTTACTCCAAAACAAAAAGAGGTAAAGTATATCTAGAAAAAAAACCCAATTAGTAGGACAATCAATGGCAAATGAGCAAATAAATTCTTTGAATATCTAGATATGAATTTTCAAACTTCTACCTACTAATCTACTTAACCAAGAGTGCTTCTAGTAGAATCCCAAAATAATCTTTCTCAATTGCTAAATTTGCATGTTAATTTGATAACAATTATGTCTGGGCAGCTATTAAACTGTTAAAAATCAAAGTTCTGGTTTTGATCCTATACATTGCATAGTTATGTATTTATAAGGAATTTCCTACTTTAAAACCATCCAATTAAATTTCTTGAAATCTTACACTGAGTTCCTTGTTCAACTTGTTCACTGATAAAGAACAAAAAAGGCTTAAAACAGGAATGAGAATCAATTCTCTACTTTCCATCTGCTCAGAGATTGTGACTGACTTGAATTACAATGAATTACAATAAGGTTTAGTTTCTGTATTTGTTGAAATCATTGGGAGTTATTACTAGTGTCTGCCTGTCTTCAGCAAGCCTAAAAAATCTTTAAAAAAATATACTCTTGCGGCTGATCCAGAGAAAATCTCAGTCATCCAGGTCATGGTTATCCCAACGTGCTTTTTCAGGAGGAAACTTTCTTGTTTGTTTTTAAGACATTTTGCTTCTCATCCAGGAAGCTTCTTCAGCTCTGACAGGATAGTGGGGAATGGAATGATTTATATTCCTTGCAGACAGCTGGTCATTTGCATCTTTTAGAGCAGTGGTCACCAACTGGTGGGCCACAAGAAAATTTTGGTGGGCCGCAATCTCTAATCTCACCCCCAGAGCACCTCTCCCCAAAGCAATTAATCCAGGCTACGCAGAAACACAAGGCTGTACCACCCACATGGCTGCGGGAACCCTCCCCGCCCACTCACTCCTTACCTGGCAAACTTGCCAGCTAAATTGCTATTTTTCCAACCATCAGCTGTTCTGCTGTGCCAGGATATTTAGATTAGCTAGGAAGCAGGAAATGGTTGGATTTCTTGCTTTCTAGCTAGTCTTTAGATCTTCGGCTCTGCTTTTAAGCACAGCCAAACCTCCCTTAGGACTGAAGATTCTATTATTCAGTGCAGACTCACGGCAAACAAATTTTATATGACAGACTGAGCTAGCCGAGGGCAGATAGATAGATCACTGAATGATTCTGTGAGCAACTCAATCTGCCTATCTGCTTTGCCTCATTTGGGGTAAAAGTTGCTCTTTTTGTAATAAAAAATTCAATATTTACATACATGGTGTGTTGTAAGTTAATTTTGTGAGTTTGCTTGCTAGCAAATTTTATGAGTTTGCTTGCAAGTAAATTTTATGTGACAGACTGAGCTAGCCAATGGCAGATAGATAGATCTCTGAATGAATCTGTGATTCTGTGAGCAACTCAATCTGCCTGCCTGCTTTGCCTGATTTTGGGTAAAAGTTGCTTTTTTTATAAAAAAATCAATATTTATATAAATATTTATAATATTTACATACAAGCCATGCCCAGCCAGTCACATGATCACCAAGCCACACCCACAAATTAGGCATGCTCACAGAACCAGTTAGTGGTACCTGGGATTTAAAATTATGAGTTTGGTGGTCACTGAGGTCCAAAAGGTTGGTGACCCCTGTTTTAGAGGGTTGTTCAAGCACTTGGAGATTTGTCTGTGTCCTCATGGTCAATTGCAGACTACAGAAACCAGTATATAGAATAATACATAGAATCACAATCACAGTGCTAGAGTATACAGTTATGATTAAAGTATTTAAAATTCTCAGAATATTCAGGTTCGAAACTCACTGAACTACGTGGGAGACACTGGCTCATTGCTCTTATCCCAGTGTCAAATTGCCATCTCATGCCTGCATTTTGCATTCACTAGCTGCCAGTTTGCCATGAACTTTGGAGCTGGATGGGGAGGGAAAAGCTAATGATTCATCATACCTTCTAGAGAGACAGCTTCAAGGTCAGACAGGTGGGAAAGGCATGTACTACTCTACAGTTGAAGAGACCATTCCCAAAACATGTGTACCAAAATGACTGGACAATGAGAGATCAACCATGGCAAGGGACAAAGGGGGAAAAGTTAACCAGGAAAAAATGGAGTCAAGAGTCATTCTTGCTTAAGGGACCAAGTTGGGGCAGGATAAACCCAGTTTATCTCCCAGATTTATTGTTTGTAAGATAAAATGAATTAGCTTCAAAGTAAGCTGTCTGTAACTCCATAAGGGGAAAAAAAGGGGGGGGAGCAAACAAGCAAACAAAACATCAAGAATAAAACATGGAAGTGAAATAAAACTGTAAACATAAGTGTTTTGTGTAACAAGGATAACACTTTGCCTTTAATAGGCTGGATGCATCCATTATGTTTCATTGTACTGGCACAACAAATGTCCATAATAATAAAACAGTGCACAGATGATACAACAGCCCTATATTCATGTAGAATGGTGATAATGTAAAAAACAAAGCTGTTACAGTGGGCAACCTGAAAGGTAGGACAGCCAAGGTGTTTTGACAACCAGAAAAGCCATTTTGAAACAGTATCATCCTAAGGGAAATGCAAATAAAAAAATAGAAGAGATTATAAAGACATCTGATTCCAAGAAAGAATATAGAATGTGATATCTTGTACCATTAGCAGTTTCCATTGGACCAAAATTATAGCTGGCTTGCCTAAGAAGCATCAGAACAATTATTCTGATCTTTGAATATGCCACTGCTAAGGGTGAAAGTCATAAATCAACATTTACAACTTTTATTCAGCCATCTGGTGTCTTTTTTTCTCCTCAAGGCTCAAAGAGATGATAGGATTTCAAATAATAATCAAAGTGATTAAAAATTAGCTGGTGTCCTTGCTGTTACTAAACAGGTGTTGCTTTTAAGTCTAAGCTCTTTGCTGGCAGTCTGTTTCATGTACCATAAATAAAAATATTCAATCTTTCTAGATGGTCAGTTCAAATTTAGAGTGCAAAATACTGTACTGTCTCTCCAAAATGCAGCATGCTAATAATATGTTGGGTTCTCACACAAAAAGACTACATTATTCCTTAATTATTTTTCATTTCATGAAAATTATGATAAAACGTGGTTTTTAAATATAATTTTAAGTTCAATTGGATCTATATCCAGATTTGTGTAGTTGCTGAATTCTATTACACTTATTTTAGGTCTTCAGGAAGAAAAAAACTGTTTTTTTTTACATTATCTTAAATTTCAGGTAGGCATACACTATCTAGAAACTTTTTTTCTCTTTAAAAATTAAAGCATTTTATTAAACTATTTATAGCCTACATGCTAGTATAAGATCACAATCCATAAATACATAAAATAGAGTTAAGTTTAAAAAATGATTGGAAATTTTAAACAGAAAATGTCATCAACAATGGAACATCAATTATTTTTATGTAGAACACTAATGCTTAGCCTGTTGTGATTTTTAAGTCCCAGATACAACCTCTGCAAGGGTTAAGAACTCCACAAATACAAGAATTAAATATTAGGGATTCACCTGGCATTAAACAGTACCTGCAGTGAAACCACTGCATGCAACCCTACATTATGCATCTCTGCCACCTCCCAAGTTTTGATGAGGATCTTCTCAAAATCATAGTACTTAGACAATTGCATATTTGGAGAGGTACACCAGCAAAGGTCACATAAGGCAATCATGTTATTATGTTTTTGTGCAGCAGTAGAGATAAATAATTATTACATTAAAATATGAAGGGGGACAACTTAGAAAGAGGTTTAACTTCCTCAGTGCTTTCTATATCATTTAGGTAGCTAGATTGTTATGCATGCTTTTGTATAGATAGTGTTATGTATGCAGAGTTTGAAATGATTGGTTGTTGTTGTAAAGTGTTTGAAATGATTGGTTGTAAAAGTGCGGGAAAACCCTGCACTCTGATTGGCTGGCAGCCGTGGCAGCCGGCTATAAATAGCTGCCGCGGCTGAGCCATTCGGGTCCGTTCTGAGCTGAAAGTCACAATAAAAAAGAGCTAAAGCACTCCGCATCTTGTCTCTCCATGCAAACTAACACTGGCGACGAAGGTGGGATATTCCCAAGGAGAAGGCAACACGGAATGCAGAAGAGCGAGATGGCTGCGCTGAACATCCCCCCAGCCCCGTTCGATCCAAAGAATGAAGACTGGGAGTCGTATGCAGATCGGTTTCAGATGTATTTAGAAGGAAACGATCTGGCCTCCATTTCTGAGCAACAGAAGAGAGCGGTTTTTCTTACTTATTGCGGTCCTGCAGTCTTCAAGATGGTGAAGGCATTGGCTGCCCCAGCAGACGTGAAGGTAATGGCATGGTCTGATCTGGAAAGACTTTTAAGGACACACTACATGCCCCAAGTATCGTGCCTCATTAGGAGACATGAGTTTTATCGCCGCGATCAGGGAGAAGACGAAAGCGTCAGTGACTTCGTGGCAAGTTTAAGGAACATTGGGGTGCGTCGAATTCAGCGTTTTAGAGGAGGCCATGCGCGATCGTTTTGTATTGGGCCTTAAAGACAAGGTCTTGCAGAGCAAATTACTTATGAAACCAAAAATTATGCTGAAAGAAGCCATAGATGAAGCAACCTCAGCAGAAGCCACCAAAACCTCAGCAGCAGCCATGAGAAAGATGAACAAGACTACGGGCCATTCTGATGGTGAAAAGACCACCACAACTCATTTTGATGAACTTGAATCTGAGTCAGAATACAGTGGAGAAGAAGAAGGAATTAACAGACTCAGAATGGAGTGGAAACACAAAGACCTGGGAAGAAAGAGGTGAGATTTCCATTGCATAGGTTGTGGGGGAAACCACCCCCACACTGAATGCAAATTCCTGGATGCCATTTGCCTCCGTTGTGAAAAAAGAGGGCACATTGCAAGAGTCTGCAAATCATCCAGAACTCCACCAAACAGAAGGAAGTTTGTTGCAAACAACAAAGACAGAGAAGTCAAACCAAACAATACCACCGAGAAAATGGGGCGCAGCACAGAAGCAAATGGAAAAAATGAAACTCATCAAACAGTAACTATTGGTCATTCCTCTTCATTAAATAATAGGAAAGTGCATGTCAAGGTACTTATTGAGGGAAGACCTTGCCAAATGGAAGTGGACTCAGGTTCATACCTATCCATGGTGTCATGGGACACTATTCAAAGACTAATACCAGACATTCAAAAGTCTCATTTCAAAAAACAAGCACTAACTCTTAAAGACTACCAAGGGAACAAGATTCCAGTAGTTGGAACAAGAGAATTCAACGTGAAATTCAAAGGCCACATCAAACGCCTACCACTGACCATCGTAGATAAAGATCGCCCAAGTTTGCTGGGACTGGAGTGGTTCAACCCGCTGGGCATCAAGTAACTGGCATCAATCACGTGAGCAACACTGATTGGGAAGAATCATTGAAGTCTGAGTTTCCAGAGGTCTTCAGTGACGGATTAGGCAAGTACTTGGGGACCCCTATCACTTTTAACCTAGATCCCAAGGTACAACCAATCTGTTTAAAACCCAGGAGGGTACCATTTGCCTTGAAGGAAAAATAGATGAACAATTAGATAAACTAATAGCCCAAGGGGTACTAGAGCCCACAGACCACGCCAGTCAAGGCTGACGGTTCTGTGAGAATCTGCGGGGATTACAAGGGGACATTGAACCATGCGCTACAACAGAGCGCATATCCAGTTCCAGTGGTTCATCATTTATTACATTCTCTGGGCGGGGGCACAGTCTTCACCAAACTGGACCTGGCCCAAGCATACCAGCAGTTAACAGTAGACGATTTAACTGCAGAAGCTCAAACCACTGTAACCCATCGGGGTGCATTCAAATGCAAGAGGTTACAATTTGGAGTAAGTGTGGCGCCAGGCATATTTCAAAGCCTTATGAAGAGGATGCTACAAGGGTTACCTGGGGTGGTGCCTTATTTTGATGACGTTTTAATCTCTGCTGAAAATGACACTCAATTACATGAGAAACTCAGAGAAGTCCTGACCAGGTTCAAAAAGCAGGGTTAAAAGTAAAAAAAGAAAAGTGTACACTAAGAACTGACAAAGTAGAATTCTTGGGATATATGATTGATAAACAGGGCATCCACCCCACAGAAGCCAAAGTCCAGGCAATCAAAGAAGCCCCCAGACCAAAATGCAAAACTGACTTGCAAGCATTCCTGGGACTTGTTAATTTCTACCATATGTTTCTACCTCAGAAAGCAACCACTGCAGAACCCTTACATAGATTACTGGATAAAAATCTGCATGGGTTTGGGGCAGAAAAGAAGAAACTGCATTTAACAATATCAAGAGACTAATCACTTCTGATTGTGTATTGATACAGTTTTCTGAGAATTTACCTGTAGTATTAACTTGTGATGCATCCCCTTTTGGAGTGGGGAGTGCTGAGCCACAGGCTTCCCAGTGGGAGGAAGCTCCCATTGCTTTTACTCTCGCTTTAACTAAAGCAGAGAGGAACTACAGTCAACTGGACAAAGAAGCTTTGGCAATTGTTGCAGCAGTCAAGAAGTTCCACGAATACATCTATGGAAGAAGATTCACCATTGTCACAGATCACAAACCACTTTTGGGAATTGTGGGAGATAGACCAACGCCAGTCATCCTGTCACCCAGAATGCTGAGATGGACTGAATTCCTTGCTGCTTATTCATATAAACTTATCCATAGACCTGGAAAAGACATTGGGCATGCAGATGCTTTGAGTCGCTGCCCACTTCCTTCACTGAGGACCCTGCTCCTGAAACTTACACCTTTTTCTAGAAACTGTTGCCAAGCTTCCAGTCCATGCTGCTGAAATTGCTAGAGAAACTGCCAAAGACACTTTATTGGCTCCTGTTGTGGGCTGGGTTAAAAAGGTTGGCCACTTCAAGATCTACCTCAGGTTTCCCAACCTTTCAAATCTAGACAAACTGAATTATCTGTCTTAAGGGGATGTATTCTGTGGGGTAACAGAGTGGTTATTCCTGCAAAACTTCAAAAGAGGTCTTGGAAATGTTACATGAGGGTCACCCGGGTATTGTCAGAATGAAGGGATTGGCCAGGAGTTATGTATGGTGGCCAGGTATAGACAAAATGGTAGAAAACTGGGTTGCATCCTGTCCAAACTGTCAAAAGTCAGGCCTGCACCTCCTCTCGCCCCCAAACAGGAATGGGAATGTCCTAGGGGTCCATGGTCCAGGATTCATATTGATTTTGCTGGCCCTACCAGAGGCACACTTTCCTTATTGTGGTAGATGCATACTCCAGATGGTTGGAGGTTATTCCTATGGCCTCCACCACAGCAGACACTGTTATCAAACAGCTTAAAAACTTTTGTAACTCATGGGTTACCTGATGTTATTGTTTCTGACAATGGTCCTCAATTTACTGCCAACCTTTTGAATCATATCTAGCACAACAGGGTATCAGACGCCCCTTACAGCCCCTGGGCATCCTTCGACTAACGGCCGGCTAAGCGCATGGTGCGTTTTACTAAAGAAACTCCAACAATTGGGTCCAGGGGACATCACTGAGAAAGTTGAAAACTACTCAGTATCCAACACATCACTCCTAACCCATCCACTAATTTAACTCCAGCCGAGCTTTTGATGGGTAGAAAACTCAGGTCTACCCTGGACGCCTTCACCCCACCAATGCACATTAGATTCCACTAGCAAAACTCGCCAATTCTCCGTGGGTGATTTTGTTTATGCTAAAACCTTGTAGGTGAACCATTGTGGATTCCTGCAGAGATAACCCAGGTTACAGGCCCCAGGTCTTACAGGGTTCAAACTGAGGATGGTGCCTTGTGGAGTAGGCACATAGACCAGTTATGGTCCAGACTGCCTCTGGAGCATCGCCCTTGCTCCTCTCTGGACTTCATCCCCTCAGCCTTTTCTAGGGGAAGGGGAGATAATGGAGGTAATGAGCAAATAAGAATCAACCCCATGTGTAACGAGCTAACATGACAGGAACCATCCCAAACCCTGTCACAGTCCCAACAACCATTTTTACAAATGGAGGATTGCACATCATTACCAGACTTAGAGGATAACACTGGGTTGGAAATAGATTGGGAGGAGAGACCAGGTTGTAGTAACCAAACAGGTTCTACTAATACAAGAAGTCCTAATAAGGGAATGTTGGCAGATACATTCTTCACAAGGTGAGATTCCCAAAACACCTGAACCACGCAGGTCTCAATGTACCCGTAAGAGCCCCACCTATTTACAAGAGTATATTAGATAGATGGGGTTTGAGTATGGACCAAACCTAGTGGGGAAGGGTGTTATGTATGCAGAGTTTGAAATGATTGGTTGTTGTTGTAAAGTGTTTGAAATCATTGGTTGTAAAAGTGCGGGAAAACCCTGCACTCTGATTGGCTGGCAGCCGTGGCAGCCAGCTATAAATAGCTGCCGTGGCTGAGCCATTCAGGTCCGTTCTGAGCTGAAAGTCACAATAAAGCTGAAGCACTCAGCGTCTTGTCTCTCCATGCAAACTTAACAGATAGTATGTACAATGTAGCTGTAGATCAAACTGATTTTATCTAAGACCACATTATATTGACATTATATTGATAAGCAGTGGTGGAATTCAAAAACTTTTACTACTGGTTCTGTGGGCATGGCTTGGTGGGCATGGTGTGGCTTGGTGGGTGTGGCAGGGGAAGGATACTGTAAAATCTCCATTCCCACCCCACTCTTGGGGGAAGGTTACTGCAAAATCCCAGTCCCTCCCCACCCCACTAGCCTGCTTTCCTGTGCAGGGCAACAAAAGAAGACCCAGCCAGTCAGTTGGGACTCAGGAGGCAAAGAATAGATGGGGGCGGGGCCAGTCAGAGGTAGTATTTGCCGGATTTCTGAACTACTCAAAATTTGTGCTACCAGTTCTCCAGAACTGGTCACAACATGCTGAATACCACCTCTACTCATAAGTACCTGACTGCATTCATGTTGTCCCTTTTTATCTGGGCCAGTATTGTGGAAACAAGGTTCATAAGTGCCACTGAGTGATGGGTCAGTTTAGCTTCATTATAAATCAGATGAACGTTGGCTATTTACCCAAAATGTATGGAGGAAATTTGGGACAGGAAAAATGAATAGATTATTGTGTCATATATTTTTATGTTGAAATTATTTCAACCATCGACTCTTCCTTACACTCATCCACTGCCCCTGATTTTGATTCTGTCTAACAAGGCCACCTTTTCCATTTTGAAAAAGGAAAATGTGGAAGTATAAAACTGTTTAATTGCAATTTATGTAATCCATATTCTTTTTGCCCATCAAATGTTTGTGAGCTGAAGATTGGTACTACTTGGCTTGCCAACCTTCAAAGCGGAATTGTATTGTAAGTTATTATGGAATCCAGCAATTATCAATTCTTATGTGAAGGAGTTATTGTTATGTATGTAGCTTTGAATGTTATTGGTTTAGTTTGAATTGTTCTTGTAAATTGTCAAATATGATTGGTTTAAAAAGTGAGGGAAAACCCTGCACTCTGATTGGCTGGCAACTACAGCTGCTGCCTATAAGTAGCAGCCATAGCCCAGCCAAGTTGGGTCCATTCGAGCTGTAGTCACTAAATAAACTCTTCACTGAAGCTCTTCGTCTGATTCTTCATGCAAACTTAACACTGGCAGAGGTGGGATTCCCCTGAAGAGAGATGACGCGGAAGACAAGCAGAAGAGCAAGATGGCTGAGCTGAACACCCCAGCCCGTTCGATCCGGCGGCAGAAGACTGGGAATCGTATGCGGATCGCTTCCAAATGTATTTGGAAGGAAGCGACCTCGCCGACATCTCCAAGAAGCGGAAGAGGGCGGTCTTTCTTATGCACTGCGTCCGGCAGTCTTCAAGATGGCGAAGGCATTGGCGGGAGCTGCAGATCTGAAGGTAATGGAATGGCCTGATTTAGAAAAGCTTTTAAGAGCCCATTACACAAGTATCGTGCCTCATTAAGAGACACGAGTTTTACCGTCGGGATCAAGGGGAAAGCGAAACGTTAACGACTTCATGGCAAGCTTAAGAGACATTGGGGTGCATGCAAGTTTAACAGCTTGGAGGAGGCCATGCGTCGGTTTGTCCTAGGCCTCAAAGACAAGGTGCTTCAGAGCAAATTGTTATTAAAACCTAAGATCACATTGAAGGAGGCCATAGAAGAGGCCTCCTCAGCAAAGCCACTAAGTCCTCAGCGCAGCCATGAAGAAAATTAACAAGGCCTCAAGCCATTCTGATGTGGAAAAGTCCACAACAACCCATTGAGCAAATAGATTCTGATTCAGAGTGTAGTGAGGTAGAGGAAGGAATTTATAGACTCAGAATGGAAAAGAAAAGGAAAGACCTTGGAAGAAAGAGGCAAGACTTTTATTGCAGAGGCTGGGGGGGGCACCCCCACACTGAATGCAAGTTTTTAGACACCATCTGCCTACGTGTGAGAAAAGAGGTCACCTAGCAAGAGTCTGCAAATCATCCAGAACTCCACCTAGTAGGAAGAAATTTCCTGAGAAAGAATTCAAGCCCTACAACTTCAGTGAGAAAATGGGGTGCAACTCAGAAGCAAATGGGAAGAATGAAACTCATCAAACAGTCACCATTGGTCATTCTTCACCCTTGAGAAGCAGAAAAGTACATGTGAAGGTACTCATTGAAGGAAGGCCTTGCCAAATGGAAGTGGACTCAGGCTTCTATTTATCTATGGTGTCATGGGACACTATTCACAGGCTACTTCCCAACATTCAGAAGAAGCATTTCCAGAAGCAAGCACTGACTCTTAAAGACTACCAAGGGAACAAGATTCCAGTAGTTGGAACAAGAGAATTCAACGTGAAGTTCAAAGGCCACACCAAACGTTTGCCCCTGACCATCGTGGACAAGGATGCCCAAGCTTGCTGGGACTTGAGTGGTTCAATCCACTAGGCATCGAGGTGACTGGCATCAATCATGTGAGCAACTCTGAATGGGAGGAGGCCTTGAAGTCTGAGTTTCAAGAGGTCTTCAGCGAAGGATTGGGCAAGTATATGGGGACCCTATCACTTTCAACCTAGATCCCAGGGTGCCCCAATTCGTTTAAAGCCCAGAAGGGTCCCATTTGCTTTAAAGGAAAAATTGATGCACAATTAGACAAATTAATAGCTCAAGGGGTTTTAGAGCCCACTGACCGCTCCAGGTGGGATACACCCATAGTCACACCAGTCAAGACTGATGGGTCAGTAAGAATCTGTGGAGACTATAAGGGGACACTGAACCATGCGCTGCAGCAGAGCATACCCAGTTCCAGTGGTGCATCATCTGTTACATTCACTTGGCAGGGGTACTGTCTTTGCCAAATTGGATCTGGCCCAGGCATATCAACAACTAACAGTTGATGATGCCACTGCAGAGGCCCAAACCATTGTGACTCATAGAGGTGCCTTCAAATGTAAAGGTTACAATTTGGAGTAAGCGTGGCAGCAGGCATCTTTCAAAGCCTTATGGAAAGGATGCTCCAAGGACTGCCAGGGGTAGTGCTTTACTTTGATGATGTGTTAATCTCTGCTGAAAATGACACTCAGTTACAAGAAAGACTCAGAGAAGTCCTTACCAGATTCAGGAAGCGGGGTTAAAAGTCAAGGAAGAAAAATGCACTCTTAAAACTGACAAGGTTGAGTTGCTGGGCTACATGATTGACAAGCATGGCATCCACCCTACAGATGCCAAGGTTCAAGCAATCAAAGAAGCCCCTAGACCTAAATGCAAAACAGATTTGCAAGCCTTCCTTGGACTCATTAACTTTTATCACATGTTCCTACCTCAGAAGGCAACCATTGCTGAACCATTGCACAGATTACTTGACAGGAAGTCTGTTTGGGTCTTGGGGAGGAAGGAACAATCAGCATTTAACAGTATTAAAAGACTAATCACGTCTGATGCTATACTGATACAGTTCTCTGAGAATTTGCCTGTTGTACTGACTTGTGATGCATCCCCTTTTGGAGTGGGGGGATTTTGAGCCACAGGCTTCCCAGTGGGAGAAAGCCCCTATTGCATTTTACTCACACTTTGACCAAAGCAGAGAGGAATTACAGCCAATTGGACAAGGAAGCATTGGCAATTGTTGCAGCTGTTAAGAAATTTCATGAATATCTGTATGGGAGAACATTTACGATTGTTACAAACCTTTGTTAGGCATTGTGGCAGGAGACAAACCTACACCTACTATCCTGTCACCAAGAATGCTGAGGTGGACTGAATTTCTTGCTGCTTATTCATACAAACTTATCCACAAGCCTGGCAAGGACATTGGACATGCTGATGCACTGAGTCGTTGCCCACTTCCTTACCACAAGGAGGACTTTGAACCTGAAACACACACCTTTTTCCTAGAAACTGTTGCCAAGCTTCCAGTGAATGCTGCTCAAATTGCCAGAGAGACTGCCAAAGACATTTTACTGGCTCCTGTTATAGGCTGGATTAAGAAAGGTTGGCCTCTTCAAGATCTACCTCACCTGGCTCAACCTTTTAAGTCCAGGCAAACTGAATTATCTGTATTAAGAGGATGTATTTTGTGGGG
The DNA here is from genome assembly GCA_009733165.1 of Naja naja. Classification (NCBI taxonomy): domain Eukaryota; kingdom Metazoa; phylum Chordata; class Lepidosauria; order Squamata; family Elapidae; genus Naja; species Naja naja. The sequence goes on from CM019148.1 coordinate 288,520,602, forward strand.
TAACAGGGTGGTTATTCCTGCAAAACTGCAAAAAGGTTTTGGAAATGTTACATGAGGGTCATCCAGGTATTGTCAGAATGAAGGGATTGGCCAGGAGTTATGTATTGTGGCCAGGTATTGATAAAATGGTTGAAAACTGGGTTGCATCTTGTCCCAACTGTCAGGTAGTCAGGCTGCCCACCTCGCCCCCAAACAGGAATGGGAATGTCCTAGGGGCCCAAGGTCTAGGATTCACATTGATTTCGCTGGCCCTACCAGAGGGCACACCTTCCTTATTATAGTAGATGCATATTCCAAATGGCTAGAGATAATCCCCATGGTATCCACCACAACTGATGCTGTCATCAAACAGCTCAAAAAACCTTTTGTAACCCACAGGTTACCAGATGTTCTTGTCTCTGACAATGGCCCTCAATTTACATCCAACCTTTTGAATCCTATTTAGCACAACAGGGTATCAGACATGCCCTTACTGCCCCTGGGCACCCTTCAGGTAACGGCCAGTCTTCCCTTGACCGCCTTCATCCCACTTACGCACCCAACGCACCACTAGATTCCACTTCCAAAGTTCGCACATTCAGTGTGGGTGATTCTGTTTATGCTACGAACCTTATGGGTGAACCATTGTGGATTACTGCTGAGATAACTAAAATCACAGGCCCTCGTTCTTACAGGGTGCAAAGAGAGAATGGACTCCTCTGGAGCAGGCACGTTGATCAACTTAGATCCAGGTTCTCTCAGGAACATTGCACTTGTTCCTCTCTAGTTCCCTCACCTGATGTCAATTCTAGGGGGGAAGGGGAGGAACAGGAGGAAAATCAGCAAGCAAGAATCAACCCCATGTGTAACGAGCCATTACGACAGGAACCATTCCAAAACCTGTCACAATGCCAAAATCCATCCTTAGAAGTGGAAGATTGTACATCACTACCTGACTTGGGTGCTGACATTGGGCTGGAGATGGGTTGGGAGGAGAGACCAGATTCTAACAATCAAACAGGGTCTTCTTTCACAGGAAGTCCCAGTGGGAAATGTCAGCAGAAACATTTCCTCTCTCACTGGGTGAGAATGTTAAAACTTCTGAACCACGAAGGTCTCAACATACACAAAGCCCCACCTATTTAAAAATACATTAGATAGGTTGGGGTTTGGTATGGACTGAACCTAGTGGGGAGGGTGTTATGTATGTAGGTTTGAATGTTATTGGTTTAGTTTGAATTGTTCTTGTAAATTGTCAAATATGATTGGTTTAAAAAGTGCAGGAAAACCCTGCACTCTGATTGGCTGGCAACTACTGCTGCTGGCTATAAGTAGCAGCCGTAGCCCAGCCAAGTTGGGTCCATTCGAGCTGTAGTCACTAAATAAACTCTTCACTGAAGCTCTTCACGTCTGACTCTTCATGCAAACTTAACAGTTATAGCAGTAGAACTTGCAAAATAAAGGAACTGAGTAACCCTAATGCCTGACTGCAGTCTGTTAAACTAATTATCCCTAATATGTTACTTTAGCACAACTTTTGACATTGGTAATGGCTCGTCAGAAGGAAGGACAACAATGCCAAATCAGATTATAGCCTCCCCTCCCTCAATTCTTGTAATCAAAACGAAAATGTGATTACAATTACCTAGAGGAGTGTAACTAAACAAGGGAAGGCTGATTGTCTCTATGCCCTATTTTTTTCTATCCACAGCAAGATGTACAAATAGGTAGGTCTTTGGCCACTGTTTATGTATTATTTTAAAAACCTGATAGCAGCATATTTCATTCATGTTACAGAATTTGTATCTGAAAGCTGTGACTTGTTTTTGAAGAACAATCACTTTTCTAACCTTGTTCCTTGCAATTTACTATGAGTTTTGCAGCAATTCAGGCACAAGACACTTCTACCATTGTATTTGGTTCAATTGAAATCACAGTCACAGCATTTGACAAAGTAACAAATAAATAAGCTAAACCCTATCAATTTGCATTTAGTCACATTCTAGCATTATAAAAGCAAACAAAATCAATGCAAATTACAAAACTTCTCCCCTGTAGTTTGCTATTGCTAGAGCATTTTGTCCAGCTTTTGCTACTGATTAAATGGGATGGAACAAAAAGGGATTTTATTTTAATTTATTTCTTATTATTTTTATTTCAATGTTATAAACAAATTGATTATTTGTTGAAAAACCAGGACTGGGGAATTTGCTACTATCATTTGAAAAATAATTTTATTTTTCAGAAGGAATAAAATATGAAGCATAAAAATTGTAGTCTGTAATACTCTTGTATTTGACAGCATTGTAGTGATAGCTAGCATTTGTATTTCACAATTAATGGTGGCCTAGCAGACTGTACAGTCAGAGATTGGGTTTTCTGAAGCTTTCAAGTAATCTTTTCTTACTTTGGGCAATGAATCTACCTTAATTTTACTCCCTGTTTCTTTCTCCCACTTGCAAGAACCTGGCATTTTCTCACTTCTCCCACATAAAGATACAGCATTTTTCATCTTAGTTCCCTCATTCCCAAAATTTCATCTTGTGGCATTTCTATTTCTTGTTTTTCCAAAGGACAAGAAAAATGGGACATAATTCTCTCTCCCTCTACCTCCTTCCCCTCCCTCTCCCCCTCCCTCCCTCTCCCCCTCCTCCCCTCAGAACGTCATGAGAAACTTTACCACATCCATACTTATTAATGCATTAATTGGTGTCAGAGCTTCTAATCTAAAAACAATCAATATGAAGTCCCATGGGAATTCAGATTTTTTTTTAAAACCATGATACAATTTTTAGTTGTGTTATTCTATATTATGCAGAATGCCTGGCATTTTGTAAATTGACCTTGTAGGCCAGAAATACAAACACTTGCTCTGTATTAAGCTCCTCCTGCCCCTTGTCTAAACTGCATGTGTCATATGTTGTTCAATGTTATATGAACCATAATTTGTGGCCAAGTTTTATCCAAGGTTAGTCTCGTCAAATCAAAAGTTGCAGTGAAGGACAATCTCTTCTCCTGCCCAGTGTCTGCAATTATGGTGATCTGAATTGGGCACTAAACCAGAGAAAGCCCACATCTCATTATTAAACCTCTCAACTGTAAAATTACATAGCCCCTTGAGTCTAGTGAAGAGGTTGATGAGAATAGCCTAATAGGCATGCTGGAGAAACAGGGAAAATCTGATAGAATCAATAATGCAATGTTTCAGGTGTATTTTCTGTGTATAAAGATAATATAAATCAATTTTATACAACATTTTTGCTGATAAGAAAAAAAATGGAAGTAAAATAACTTGTTCCCCAAGTTTCTTCTCCATCTTTTAGAAATACTCTGCACCAGAAATGAAGGAGTGTAGCTGAGCATGAATAACAAGTGCTTCCCCGCCAATGCACACACTTCAATCAAGGGTTGATTGGCAGCCCATCAAGCTCTGTGTAGGAAAGGGAGGCATTTTGAACATGCTTAAACATAGCAAAAATATAAATGGAAAATATCACATTTTAAAAATCACTATATATTACTTGCATATATGGACTGATGCAAACAGAAAGATAACTTACTACTATTGTTCATGGTGAACACTACTTACAATGCCTACTGAGCATCTTTACCCCACTCATGGTCTAAATTAAAGTATCAACATTTCAACATTTTTGTAAGCACAAATGCAAAAGGTGTAGGAGTTGAATTGTAATGACTCACTCATTTTGCGGGTTTTGGTTCTCCTTCCCACAATTCTGTGGATACTGATGATTCAACTAGTTTTGTGATGTAACAGTGGGCAACCCTCAATATGTCCAAATAAGTTTTTGAATATCTCAAAAGTAAATCTATGTAAAGTGCCCAAGGTTGGCACATAGGCTGAATTTACATGAGAAATTAAAGCACAATTAAGACAATTATATAGTCTATGTCACATATGGCTTTGAAATCAGCCATTGTAATTTGCACACCTGATCTTGGTACTACTCCATGAGTTATGATGAGTACTTTCTCATTTTTATAGCAATAGAATCATTGTAATCTTTCATGATGCAGGGAGAGGTTGGTGTACTATCTGGTAGGAGCCTCTGGGGACTATTCTGAAATTTTGCCCTCTGGCATTTGCTTGCAGATGTCATAATTTTAATTTCCCTAATTTGATTTATAGACTGCCAGTAATACATAAATTAAATATTTTCATTGCTATGCCTGAATTGTACAGTGACAATTGTGCATGTAATTTGCCCTAACTTTTATTGTATTATACTTCATTTGCATCTTCATGACTCTGCATTACCAATGCACATATAAAACAGTTCCCAAATATATCTTGATGACATCACACACATGACTACATCAAGATTCTTTTTGCGAGGTGATGTTTCATTATTGCAGATGTGTAGTTTTTATGTTTTAATTATGCAATGCAATGATGGTATGATGCATTCCTTCCCACCCTTTCCATTGTTGTGGTGGCACAGAGCCGCAATGGCACAGTGGTTAGCACTTCAGGCTATTTCTGCTGATCACCAGCTGCCAGCAGTTTGGCAGTTCGGGCCTCAAGCGGCTCAAGGTTGACTCAGCCTTCCATCCTTCCGAAGTGGGTAAAATGAGGACCCAGATTGTTGGGGACAATATGCTGACTCTGTAAACCTCTTAGAAAGGATTGTAAAGCACTGTGAAGCAGTATATTGCTATTCATATTCATATTGCTATTGCTATTCATATGAAACATATAAAAAGGCAATGCCTTTATAACTTGCAAGGAGTTGGCATAAGCATTAAATTAACCAAAGACCCCATATGCTGGAATCAATAGTAATAGCACTTAGTCTTTTATGCTGCTTCATAATACTCTGCAGCCCTTTTTAAGCAGTTTAGAGTCAGTGTATTGTCCCTAACAATCTGGGTCCCCATTTTAATGATCTTGGAAGGATAGAAGTCTGAGTCAACCTTGAGCCAGTGAGGATCAAACTCCTGGCAGTGAACAATAAGACTGCAATATTGCATTCTAACCACTATACCATCATGGCTTCTGGTGGAATCAATATCACTGAAAATGTTTTTAATAATTTACTTTAAAATCAAGCTAAATCGATTTCAGTGCAAATATTTTTTAGTGCAAATTAAACTTTCTGGGATGCAAAAACAGCTCTTTTTTAATCAATAGTTGGCAGTAACAGGTTAGAAGACAGCCTATCTTACTTCCATTTTCAACTTTATTACCTTCTATAGGACTAGTACACAGTTACAAAGGCGTTTACCTGCTTACAATAACAGTTGTGGAAAGGCTTTCCAGGTGCCATCATAGAGAATAATGGATGGCACCTCCTTATTAAAGGACATAATTGGTCAGCAACTTTCAGTACTGAGACATTGGTACGTTCCTAATGGCTTGCCATCCCTAAATGGGATGAATAAAACCGCTTCTGATTCAGGTGTAAGGAATCAGAATTAATTATATTAAAGTTTTGTTGTGTGGATTATTATTGTGCATGGATACATCACTAACCCGTGTGCATTGATGTGAACTATAACTATACATATCAATAGAGTACAAAGAGACGGAGATTGTCACATATATCTGCACAAATACATTTGCAGTGTATTATCATACTGTCTCACACACATACACAAACACACTCACACATGTACATTCATAATAAAGAAAGAAAAAAACTGAGGAAATAATAGCCATATAACAAATTCTGAAGGAATAGAAAGCAGAGCAGAAGAAAAACAAAAGTTGCATTTTTAGGCTATTGCTGAGCACACTGGGTTGTATCCCAAAAATTGTAAGCCGCCCTGAATCTTCGGAGAAGGCCGGCATATGAATGTAATTTAAAAAAATGGTTAATTTCCTGAATAAATGACACCTATGTGTTCATGTTACATACTGTAAAATATGCTTAAATTAGAATGAATTATTTCAGGTACATATTATTTTTAGATTTATATCAAGTGGGCAGTTTCCTCATGGGCAATTTCAGTCTAATGAAAAGTCATAAGATTTACAGGAGGAACAAATGTCAATGGCACAGTACCCTTTTGGTAGCAGAAGACATGCTGGCAAGTGGATAATTTAGGGACACATGTTACTGTGGGAAGACATGTTAGTTCTGCCATCCTAACTGCTTTCCAAACAATTAGAAATAGATTTCCTGGCAGGAGATGGGTGAAGTGATGCTTTCCCATTACCTGTCTGATCAGACTACAGAATGAGAAAAGCAAAGATTGTACTCCTCCAGAGTGACTTCTGGTGAAATAGATACTATATCAGTTGATAGATAGGTAGGTAGGTAGGTAGGTAGATTGGTAGGTAGGTAGGTAGATAGATAGATAGATAGATAGATAGATAGATAGATGATAGATAGATGATAGATAATAGCAAGGATGGGCTTCAATTTTTTTAACAACTGGTTCTGTGGGCATGGCTTAGTTGGTGAGTGTGGCTTGGTGGTCATGTGACTGGGTGTGGCTTGGTGGACATGTGACTGGGTGGGCGTGGCCAACTCAAGGTCACTCACATCAAGGGGCACTTCTCCTTCCCTGGCCTCTCATGACAGTGGAGATGCTGCAACGGTCATAAGTGTGAAAAACGGTCATAAGTCACTTTGTTCAGTGCCATTGTAACTTTGAATGGTCACTAAATGAACTGTTGTAAGTCAAGGATTACCTGTACAAAAATACAAAAAGCTTCTTTGCTTGCAAAAAGTTGCCCTAAATACCAATCATTAGATTAAAAATACCCACAAGCTGGAGTTACAGATCAGGCAGGGTGCCAGAGCACCTTGAGGAATTAAAATAGTTAAAATGCAATCATAACTATCAGCAGTCAAGTCTTGCTCATAAAGTGAAACCCTTTAGCAGAAAAGTCATTATGCTCTCCAGAAAGAGCACACCCAGGAAAAGCAATCCTTAGATCCATTTGCACCACTTAAAGATACCAGCTGGTCTCACTTATCTCACAAGATTTAAGGAAAGGTCACATGTCACCCAGAAAGGCAGTAAAAAATCAGTGCAGAGCTTGCATCCTGCCTCTTGGATGTACACCCCAAAAGGACAGTGCCAGATACCACTAAAGCAGTGAAGGAAGACCCCCTCCCCAGATAGAAAAAGAAACCATGGGACAGGAAAAAATTCAAACACAATACAAATAATTAAATCACAACAGTTGCTGTTGCTTGTTAAACCAATTACCAGAACAAATAGACACAGGAACTAGCCAGATTTCTCAAACCAGTTTCTTTTCAGGAACAGAGATTAATCTTTTTCCTTCCAAACAAAGCTGAATAGGAAAATTATCCCATCAATAAACACAGGATTAAACTTCAATAAAAAACAGTTTTAGACCAAAACTCAGAAAGGGTATGTAAACTGACGTTTGAATGTCAATCTTTCTAGCTAACCAAGAAGAAATATTTCCAGGGGAGTATTTCCTCCCAACAGCAGTGTAAAAAGCTTAAAACAACCCTTCCCCTTTAAGAAAGTATCAAGAAAAGAAAACCTCCTTCGGAGTCAGTAAGTCTAGGCATACTGCCAAGAATGTAATAAGGGTGGAAAAAAACAAAAGGAGATTTGTTCTAACTACCGGTTCTCCTAACTGTTTAGAAAGTTAACAAGGGGTTCTATAGAACTGGTCAGAACCAGTAGAATCCCAACCCTGGATACAGAGGTAGAAAGAGGCAGAGAGAAGTAGACAGAGACAGATAGTACGATAGGTAGCAAGATAGACAAGACAGACAGACCAACTATAGAGCGTTCATAATTTTAAACCTCTTAATGTTACATGTAACATGGTGGTAGGTGGATGAAAAATGTGAGTTGGGGGGAAAACCTCTTGAAGCAAGATGTAAATTAGCAGATTTTTGACATTACTTGACTGAATACATATATACAAATAGATGAAAGCCAAATTCTGAATTACTATCAAGGTTTTATAAACATTTCAGAATTTAGCAATGGATTCTTCTAGCCATGATCCTTCTGATCAATCCTGAGAAAGTGTGCCACAAGCTATAAACTACAGGAAACAGGTGCAGTGGAGGAAAAAAAACCCAAAGCCCCCAATCCCCCCTGTAGCGTAAATTACTCCAGATGGTTCATACAAGTAAGCCATCACTATATAAGCTACAGGGAAAAGCACAATTACAAAGCAAACAAATAAACAGACAAATATGACTTGAACAAAAATAACAGTCACAAATCCTACCAGGGAATACCAAATAAGGTACTGGAAATTGTTGGCATTTGAGAGAATGCTGAGTATGTTTTTATGTCTTTTTATCCATGTTAAGGAATGACAAACTGCAACTGAGGTAAGTTATAAGGATGGTTTTCTAGTGCTGTTATGGGAAGGAGAATCATGGACTCATAGTAATTAAAGAAGCCTCAAAAGTCTATTTAGGTGCTGAAACTGAATAAATAATATATCAGAATAGAAGGCAAATACCTAAAAAGTATTTAAATATTGACATTTCCTATTTACAAATAGGATTTTATGGAAGGGCATCTAAGAAGAGCATTTATTTTTCAAGGCCTGATCCTTTTCCCTAATCTTAAAATGGGAAATCTGATGTATCCCAAGAGTCACAGGATTCCGTGAAAATGCATTTCAACATGTATCCAAATGTGCTTGTAAAAATGCACATTAAATTAGGAGAGAAAGATAAATCAGCACATGCAGAACTGCCGCAGTTCAGAAATCAACAGCCTTTTCCGTCTATTACTAACAGGGATATATTTTATTTTATTTTATTTTATTTTATTTTATTTTATTTTATTTTATTTTATTTTATTTTATTTTATTTTATTTTATTTGTCAATCGCTTACAAGATAACAGGTATAAGTATAAACATACTTTTGAATACATGAGATGGATATATATAAGAAAAATAAAAAGAAACAATAGGACAGGGACGGTAGGTGGGTGGGACAGACAAGTAATATTCATATCTGGAATGGTAGTATTTGCTATCAAATAGTTTCAAAATCCCACTGTATACCCAGAGTACAATTTTTTTATTTGTTTTGATTTTTATCAGTCCTGTTTAAAGGTTAGTCTGCTTGAATCCTGGTGGAAACAACATTTGCAATTTATTTCCCACAATATTGTGGGTGGGATAAACACCAAGTAGAATCAAACCTAGATAATGTCTATATTCCTATTCCCGAATATAGCAGTGAGGATGGGGATAGGGGGAATTTACAGTATAAACTGGCTGTTGATCCTAAAGGCTTCCCCTTTTATATATTTTGCTACTAAAGTGCCACACATAGTTACATTTTAGATTTTTAAACAGCATTCTCCCACCTTCCATTACCTGAAAAAAATCACCAGCAGCAATGACTTCATCAACCTTGTGAGTTTTCACCCAAGTTTTTAAATTGAAAGCAAGCCACAAATCTGTGAGATCAGAAATGATTTCTTAGAAGTAAATAGAAAAACAGAATAGACTGATCCTTGTCTGTTAATTCCTACTGACACATCGCAATAAGTTCTAACTTCACATACCTGCTAAATTTTATCAGACATCAATTGTTGCACTTTCATTCTCTAATGTGTCCTACTACCCAAATATACCCTGAATGAAACCCACTTATTCATGCAGAGTGACATTTCCCTTCCCCTCGCTTCCTTTCCTCTATATACTCTGTTGCGGCCCCCGACCTCTGGAATCAACTGCCTCTGGAGCTCCGTCTGGCCTGATCATTGAGGTTGTTTGACCACCCACCCTCCTGGGGGAGATGGGTTTAATATATTTTATTGTCTTGTTGTGTCTTATATTTGGGCTTGTTAGTTTAATGTCTTTTTAAATATTTATTGTTCTATGTTTTACCAAGATGATACAAGTTCAAATATAAATAAAATAAATACTGCCTATCCAACTAGGCTCCTGAACATTGAGTCACCCATTGGAGCAGATTTTAAGTGCATGTGATTTTCTTTGAGACCAAAAGACAAGGATGAATTTCTCTTTCCCTCTTCTGTTGACAGAAATCCTATTGTGAACTGTAATTTCAACAATATCCATTTGTAATTATTGCTTTGGTGATTCTATGTAATAACAGAGCCATGTGCAACATAGCCCTAGATATGTAATAATTTTATTTATTCATCCCATGTGATAGCTTTAAACTCCTGAATGCTTCAAATTTGAATTAAACAGCACATTTTCTGCTAACAATCATATTTCCGTCAGATGAAGGCTTCATATTTTGCTTTGCTTGATTCTACACGGAAAATGCATTGGGAAATACTTTTTCACCATTTTGAAAGCCTTACAAAAAAGCAGAAAATCTATTGAATTGTTCTAAGGTCCACAGGAAAGAAGATGGAGAAAAAAGGGAAGGATATTTAATTTAATTTTAATATATGAAAACCTGAAAAGCACCAAAAACACTGCTCTTCTACTCTAATAATTATCATTTGGGGAACTGTTCTGAACTGTTATGTACCCTCTATTCTCTGAAAGAACAGAAGAAAAAGTCACTCTGTTAACAAACATGGGGAAAAATAAAATAAAATACATAATTTTGGGATTTCATAAAATACCACACAAAGAAGTATAGGAAAACACTTTTGATAAGGACAAATAGAGCAGAAGAAGGTAAGAGAGCCACTGAAAAAATATTTCTGAAATGTTCAAGACACAGCTTGAAGGTTCCATCACTGTTGTACCCATATTTACACAAATGTATATATTTCAGAAAAAAATGAATTAAATTTTAATGAAAATCTAATGTGTTTCATATGACTTCATAAACTGGCAAACCACTCATGAAGAGTCTCAAGAGTAGCTTTATTGCTAGTCAAAGTCAACTATGTTACCAGAATCTTGCAGAATGACTGCATTTCTTGGGAATGAAAGATAAGGCTTCAAAGATTCTGGAGGAGATCAGTCAGTACTGCTTCCTGTAATGCAAAAGCATCAAATCCAGGCCCTTCTTAACCTCTCCCTCCAATCTAGCTACAGATTCCAATATGACCAGCCATTTGTAAGGATTAAAAAATCATGTTTTAGTGTGTATGGTGGGGGTTTTTTAGATATGAAAATATTGTTTGTTATGTTAACCTCTACTCATTATTGCCTGAAGTAAAGAGAACAATTAGGCATACTAATTTGTTTCCCTTTTCCTTTACATTTGAAATGTCTGCAGTAGAAAATCTCACCAGAAACCATAGCCACAAACTCCCATTATTAGCAAATTACACATTTACACTAAATATTCAATTACCATTAGCATAGAGATTAGGAGAAAAGAAATCAATTTGTTTTGAACCTCAAGTAGAAAATATCAAATATTTTAATTAAAAAGATGCTGACTTGGAACTTCAACTACTTCAAGTGAAATAGGGCTGTCTAGAAATTATGTGTAACATTCTACTTACTTTACGGAACATCTGCCACAAATAAATACATAGAGAAGTAACGAGGTCAGTTAGATTCAAATATTGCATTCCCTTTAAAGAAGATGTGATTATCAAATTGTTGAGCTAATGAAAAGAATGTTACTTCCCAAGTGAAATAATGGAAGATTTCTCTTTAGATTAGTTTAAAATGTTTCTAATGTTCTTTGGTCCTTTACCTTAAATAATGGTAAATGCTTGAGGGTGTTATGGGCACAAAAGCTACAGCTGTAGGAAAACAGCTTACTATGCAGAGCTAATGATTTTTTTCACACAACCATAACTCTTTAGTAGAAATTGATGTTGTAATTTAAACCTTACTGCTCTTTTTTTTAAAAAAGTAGGAATAGTATATTAGTGTAAAAATGGAACATCAGGAGATGGGAATAATAAGTGCATATAGTATATCATTTGTTCACTACATTCTGTGGTGCTTAATGCCAGATTCTTTGCACATTTCAGAAAATAGTAATAAAACGATAACACAAAATGTAAATTATTAAACAAATTAATAAAACCAGATTAAATCAAGATCAGCAAAGCAAAGATATGAAGGCTGATAAATGCTCAAATGGAAATGTCTTAGAACAAGAGGCTGAAATATCTCCAATCCCACACAAAAGTCTTCACAAGGAACCTTCTTGGAACTGCTGAAAGAACTATGTTGAAAACAGGAGAAACGTGGTGTAAGTGAGGAATTAAATGAGAAATGAAACATCTTCAAGGAAAAACGAAGTCCAATTGCCTTTTGAAAAAGCACCTTTGGGACCTGGGTACCATGACCTGGGTAACTGCGAATCTCCATGGACATCTCATCTGCTATTTTATTTCATAGAGGGTTGATTTTGTTTTCTTTGAAAACTCTTAATTTTCCTTCAAAAAGTATGAGCTTCTCAAGATCATGAGCAGGGAGCGGGATGGTCACATACACATAAGGCCACAGTCACCTTTTCATTCCCCTGCAGTGTTTAAGGACTCAGCTAAACTGTATATCAGAGCCTCTGACACTCTGTGTTAATGTGCGTGTGAAATACCATTCATGCATCATCACAAAATCTCCAGAACTGTAAAGCCTACAAACTTTAAATTTGGCACATATGTTCCTCTTGGCTTCTAGGTGCTCATTAAGAAAGGATTTTTTTGAAATGACCATCAGAGCATTAGTATTTCCTATATTATTATTAACATGCTCTGATGCTAAGGAGTTCTACTTCTCCTCCCCACCTGAAAAGAAATATGTTCCAAACGCAAAGCACAAGCAGAGGAGTGGAGTTTCTGTTAGATTTGCATGAAGAGTCAAACGCAGAGTGCTTCAGTGAAGAGTTTATTAGTGACTACAGCTCATAACAGACCTGATTTGGCTGGGCTGTGGCTGCTACTTATAGCCAGCAGCCGCAGTTGCCAGCCAATCAGAGTGCAGGGTTTTTCCCGCACTTTTTAAACCAATCATATTTGACATTTTACAAGAACAGTTCAAACTAAACCAATGACATTCAAACCTGCATACATAACAGTTTCAGTTTTACTTGCACAGCACCAAGCAGCTTTAGTAGAACAGTTGAGCTAAGCCATGCCCAGGCTCTTTGCCGTCTCCTTTTTGCTCACACAGCAAATACTGCTTCAGTTTCCAAACTGAACATTGACAGGATGCTAACCAGATGAATACTGATGGATGCTGGTAGGCAGAGGCAGACTTTCCCCTCCTTATTTTCCTTCCCAAAAACTAAGCCAGACTACATAGCTTTGAAGCGAAGCACAGGTATCGATCTAGTATTCTATATATTCTGATCATGTTGCCACTATCTTGAGACAAGACAAAACAAAGAAAAAAAGAAAGCCAACCATGCTTTAAATAAACCTTTGTTTTTGTTTATCTCTTGTGAGATGTTTCTATCTGCCAAAAGGGGCAAGATAAAATTTAAACCTCTACCACATGCTTGTATGCTGAAAGCAAGATTGCATTATTAAAATTCATGTACCATTCCCTATTTCATTTTTTTTCATTTGCAGTTAATAGAGTTTTGAAGAACAAGGTAAGAAGAATATTGGAGCTTTTGAATTTTGGTGTTGGAGAAGATTTTTGAGAATACCGTGGCTATTCAATAAAACAATCAAATCAATCAATCAATCAAAAAATTAACCCACAGTGCTCATTTAAGAAACAAACTCAAGTTGACCAGACTCAAACTACCCTATTTTGGCTACATTAGACAAAGACCTCTCTGGAAAAGGCTTTAGTGCAGGGAAAATTGGCGAGAAAAAGGAAATGGCAGCAAGAAAGGGCTCAGTATATTTAATATTATTTATTATGAAATTTATTTCTTGCCCATCTCATTCCAAAGCGACACTCAGTTACAGTGGTTATGAATCTTCCAAGACTTGGAATACTAGGTTAGGGATAGATTGTCAGGGAGGAAAAATATCTATGTGATCACTAGGAATTGAAAACAAATTGGTGGCACATAACTAATCAATTAAAGTGATGCAGATGGTGAGTGTACCTGACTGAGACAACATAAGCTATCAAACATGCATCCCCAAGGCAATTCCAGTATCTGGGAAAGCCAGGCAAAAGTCATGCAGTAATTATTAACCTATGGAAACGTCTGACATTGTACATTCATCCACAATCTCACGGTTCCAACAAATGAGTGGAGAAGTTTCAGATGCTACATTTCTAGTAAGAAAAAGTTTCTCTTAAATCAAATTCTCCTGCTGGCTGCATGCATTTTTCATAGCAATAATAGGTAGCCTGGGTAAAAGACAAAAAAAGACATACTTCAAAGAAAACCACCAGGCTAAAGGCATCTCAGTGGAGATTCTAAAAAGGTTGTTACTTTCTCTAATGACTGCTGAGGGCAGTGTCAGATCAGCTATGGAGGTTAGCAGCAAAGAAGCCAAGATCAAAAGTGGAGGGCAACCAGGGTTTTATTACCACTTCAGTATCAGACTCCTGCTGCTTCACATTTCAATCACAGCTTTTTTTCCCCACCTCCATGTTGCCCTCATATCCTGTGGGACAGATTGCTGCAGCCACTTCTCAACAAGGCAAGGTTAATTCAGATTGCAGTGAGAGCCACACAGCTCAACACTGAGAATTGCTGCATCCATATTAGCCCCTTTCTTCTGAACTCCCCAAAGCTCATACACATGTGTTCCCTGCATTTTTGGTGTGTCTGTACCACCTTCTTTTTAAAGAAAAAATGCACAAAATCATTATGAAAATTCTTACAGAATGAATGGTTATCTAACCTTCGCTTGCATCTCTTCCTAAAAATCATTCTTAAATGCCTTTTTTTCTTTAATATGTGTTTGTTTACTGACTTTGCTTCTTTTTCTATTCCATCATACAGGGACAATTATGAGTCCAGTGGCATGAACTCTTTAAGAAATCCCTCCCATTGTCTTCCTAGTCACACATACTCACATTTTAGGGGGATTTTAATCTGATTGACAGGTGTTTTAAAGAACTGTTTAATGTTTTGCATTCATGGTATTTGGAGGTATAGGCTTTATAGCACGTATTACAAGAATCATTAAATAATTAGTGGCAAAATGGATTGCATATGTATATTTCTTCTACCTGAAGATGAGAGATTCCTTTCCAATTTTGTTTTGAAATTTTAAAAATGCTACCACTTCTTCTTAAGCAGAGAGAATAACCTTGGTATTCTAAGTAGTTGAACTAAAGCTTCATAAACACTGCAATTCAGCTGCAAAAGCTGTGACTGTGGTTGTTTAACACCATAGCTGAGATCTCTTTTTCCCCTTTTCCTGGCTATCTTGACACCAATGCTAAAATAGTATAAAAAGTCAGCACCTACCCCTCCTAGAAGAATGAAATATTTTGGGAAATATTAAAAAGGGCAAAATATTATATTTCCCCAAAGGGAGAAATGGTGAAACATGGTTTTTTTAGATGTAGGAAGCAGACTCAGTCTTTCTTAATATCCCACAGCAGATATTTTGTGCCCATTAAGAAAGATGGGGCCAGCCTATTCAGAAAGCAGCCCCAATCTCCCTATCTCTAAGCAGAAACTGAGCTTTTAGAAATAGAGATTTGGTAATCCATTCAAGACAGGGTATTTTGAAACTCAATGCAGTCTGAATAAAGGCAGAGGTAGGATTAGCCCTCACTCAAGATCCAAAACAGGATGAAAACCATTAAGCCACAGCAGGAATTGCTTAGCACCCTTTCAGAACACAAGACCCTTCATTGCACCATCCCAGAGTTCAACCAAACCTGGGAGCTCAGACAAACACCTAGGATTTGCATTTTCTCTTTTGCCTATAGACCCAGCCTACATAACCCCTAAATGACTCCATAGGAATATGACAACAGCCAATGGAATACATGTTCTTCCACAGGAGCAGGAAGCTCAAATGCAAAGCCTAAAGAAGGTATAACCCCTCTTCTCAGCTCCATTTTGTCAGCTGCCCAGAACCACAAACCCATGTGCTTCTGCTTCATCAATAAACCATCTTTCCAATCAGCCTCCATGTTTCCAGGGTCTTTCTCCCAGCTTGGAACTGAATCAGATAGATATTTATTTCCACAACAGCATAGTGCAATATATTCTACGAAGAAGTCCAGTCTTGTCCAGTCAAAGTAGCTTGACTTTTCTTTGCCAGGTTGCAGGACTACCATTTGCCTAAATTTCACGATAGATTCCAGAGAATTGCCAAAGGGGAGCCTGCTTTTTAAAAAAAAAATCCTCATAATTCTTAACTGCTAGAAAGAGAAGGGTAGGGAGAGAAGCAAAATCCTTTAGAGATTAGATATAGATATATATCTATTGCTATTTAGACATTCACTCAGCTGGCATTCCCTAGAGTTGAAGTAGGCAAGAAGTTAGCCACCAGTGAGTGTTTGAAGCCTCTGTAGTTTCATTTGCCTGCAGCAAAAGACCTTTCATCTTTCCACACAGGCAGAGCTGGAATATTTTCTGTATGGTTAGTGAAAAATATCTTTGCCTTTAGGTGAGTAGATCAAACTATTTTGGCTTATTGTAAAATATAGATCAAGCAACAGGCGGAAAATGTTTCCAATGAAAATAATCTCTGCCTCAGCATGCTTTACCCCTACCTATCTTGTTTTAATCAGAACATTAAAAAGATATTATAGATGTCACTTCTTTTCTTCTAAAATTACATTTTAATGTTTTCGTGTATTTATTCTGCTTCTACCATTTATAACCTGGTTTCCCCACCCCCATTGTAGTTAAAGCAAAGATGTGGATTTTTAATTAAAACACCAATGCTTAGGCACTTCAATGAAAACAAAAACATGATAACTCTAAAGTTAGTAGCCTGAACATCACATATTGCAAGTATCAGTCAAGGTTTTATTTTTAAAAAAATAATCTGAGCACAAGTTTATTCTACTGATTTTAAAATAAAGCAGCTCCAGGAATATTTCAGAAGAGCTATTCATGTCAGCTCGCTTTCAAATGTAACAAAGGAAGTACAATTAAGTTTCTTGTTGCTGCCTGATAGTTAGACAATATAAAGAGAACATCTCTCATTATTTCCTTATCTTTCTAATAAACATTCATTAAATTGCTAAAACTACTTTTAACATATATCCTAGATCCCAACCATAACCATGACACTTGTACTTGTTTTGTACAAGTCTTGAACGGTAAGTCTGACATTATTTCAGAAAGCCCTACAGCAATAAGTTTTTTGACCAAGATATATTTAGAATCAGAATTGGAATAGAATCAGAATTGGAAGGGACTGTGGAGATCTTCTAATCCAGCCCCCTACTCAAGCAGGAAGCCCTATGCCATTTTTGACAAGTGACTGTACAGTCTCTTCTTTAAAACAACTCCAGTGATGAAGCAACCACACCTTCTGAAGGCAAGCTGTTCCATTGGTTAATTGTCTTCACTGTCAGTTTCTCCTTAATTCCAGGTTGCTTCTCTCCTTGATTAGTTTCCATATACAGGTGAAACTCGAAAAATTAGAATATCATGCAAAAGTTCATTTATTTCAGTAATGCAACTTAAAAGGTGAAACTAATATAGATAGACTCATTACATGCAAAGCAAGGTAGTTCAAGCTGTGATTTGCCATAATTGTGATGATTATGGCTTACAGCTCATGAAAACCCCAAATCCACAATCTCAGAAAATTAGAATATTGTGAAAAGGTGCAATATTCTAGGCTCAAAGTGTCCCACTCTAATCAGCTAATTAAGCCATGACACCTGCAAAGGGTTCCTGAGCCTTTAAATGGTCTCTCAGTCTGGTTCAGTAGGAATCACAATCATGGGAAAGACTGCTGACCTGACAGTTGTGCAGAAAACCATCATTGACACCCTCCATAAGGAGGGAAAGCCTCAAAAGGTAATTGCAAAAGAAGTTGGATGTTCCCAAAGTGCTGTATCAATTAATAGAAAGTTATGTGGAAGGGAAAAGTGTGGAAGAAAAAGGTGCACAAGCAGCAGAGATGACCGCAGCCTGGAGAGGATTGTCAGGAAAAGGCCATTCAAAAGTGTTGGGGACTTTCACAAGGAGTGGACTGAGGCTGGAATCAGTGCATCAAGAGCCACCACACACAGATGGATCCTGGACATGGGCTTCAAATGTTGTATTCCTCTTGTCAAGCTGCTCCTGAACAACAAACAATGTCAGAAGCGTCTTACCTGGGCTAAAGAAAAACAGACCTGGTCTGTTGCTCAGTGGTCCAAAGTCCTCTTTTCTGATGAGAGCAACTTTTGCATCTCATTTGGAAACCAAGGACCCAGAGTCTGGAGGAAGAATGGAGAGGCACAGACTGCAAGATGCTTTAAGTCCAGTGTAAAGTTTCCACAGTCTGTGTTGATTTGGTCATCTGCTGGTGTTGGTCCACTGTGCTTCATTAAGTCCAGGGTCAACGCAGCCATCTACCAGGAACTTTTGGAGCATTTCATGCTTCCTTCCGCAGACGAGATTTATGGGGATGCTGACTTCATTTTCCAGCAGGATTTGGCACCTGCCCACACTGCCAAAAGCACCAAAACCTGGTTCAATGACCGTGGGATTACTGTGCTTGATTGGCCAGCAAACTTGCCTGACTGAACCCCATAGAGAATCTATGGGGCATTGTCAAGAGAAAGATGAGAGACATGAGACCGAACAATGCAGAAGCATCCTGGTCTTCCATAACACCTCAGCAGTGCCACAGGCTGATAGCTTCCATGCCATGCTGCATTGAGGCAGTAATTGCTGCAAAAGGGGCCCAAACCAAGTACTGAGTACATATGCATGCTTATACTTTTCAGAGGTCCGATATTGTTCTATGTACAATCCTTGTTTTATTGATTGCATGTAATATTCTAATTTTCTGAGATTGTGGATTTGGGGTTTTCATCACAATTATGACAAATCACGGCTTGCACTATCTTGCTTTACATGTAATGAGACTATCTCATATATTAGCTTCACCTTTTAAATTGCATTACTGAAATAAATGAACTTTTGCACGATATTCTAATTTTTTGAGTTTCACCTGTATATTATAAAACCTTGCAATAGAGCCAGTTGCCAGCTCCTTTATGTTGGCAGGATCCTAAAATTCCTGGAGCTCATTTACATGCTCATTCTGTAGTATGAGGTATGCCCCCCACTTGCCAACTGAGACAAAGCAGGAGATGGATAGAAATGATGCAATATAAATTAGCCTGATTGTTGCATAACTTCAGCACTGACTTTCACAATGTTTTCAGTGCAACAGTGACTTATAACTCTGAAGCATGTTGGAGACCATTTTCCAAAATGTAGATGAAACTAGGACAAAAATTAAATTACATTTCATTCTTTCTTTACATAACATTATTTCAATGTAATTGATATTGTGATTTCCTATATATTAACTTACAATTTGATAAATTGTAATATATGTATATGCATATGTTCTGTATATTGGTTAGAAACATGTGGAAGAGGTTTTCATCCTGCAGTGGATAGGCAATAGATAAAATCATGATGATGATGTGTGTGTGTGTGTAAAGATGTCAAGCTTGTCAGCTGGAAAGATGACAGCCCAGGTTCGAGCCCTGAACACCATGCAATAAGGAGAGCTCCTGTTACCTGCCCAGCTCTTGCCCACCTAGTAGTTCGAAAGCATGCAAATGCAAATAGATTAATAGGTACCACTTTGGTGGGAAAGTAAGTGTTCTGTACACTTTTGGCATACACCCATGCTGGCCACATGACCACGGAAAATGTCTTTGGACAACGCCAGCTCCCTCAGTCAAGAAATAGAGATGAGCACTGCAACCAGAAATGGACTGGACAAGGAAACTTTTACCTTTAATATATGAGTCAATGCTGTCTGCAGAGGGGTAATCCAATGGGTCAGTTTGATGAGAACCACATTATTGCAACACAAGCCTTTTGGATGTAGCAAAAGCAATAGAACTCTGATTCAAAACTTCTCTAAGTCATAAAGTTTGTTTCTTTTACTTTGTTTCCTGGGTGAATCCAGTAAGCCTGACCTTCTATTGATACAGAAAGTGGCTTCGCAGCTTCACTTTATTGTTGCTCTCTGTCTTCCCCAAATATAAATGCAGTCCTCAGGCATAAAAAGATTTATAATAATGTGCAGACGTCTAGTCTACATCTCAGAAATAATATTGTGGAGATTTGAAATATGTAGGCAATGGCAACTAACTGTATGAGGTGATTGGAGTGTGTCATTCTTATTAAATTAGAACCCAGAAGAATTCATCCAGGAGTTCAAAGATTGGAACAGACAAAAAGAAAAGGGTTTGGTTTTTTTTTTTTTTTATTTGCATGTGGTTGAAATATGGAATTTGATACTGCATGACACAGCAGTCACCATGAGCGAAGAGAGTTTTAAAGTAATTTAGACAAAGTGCATTCAGTATAATCAGTAACCATAAATCATGAAAACTGCATAGTATTTCACAATTTGAACTGGCATGCCTTCAAAAACAATTTCTGGGAAACGGTATTGGAGAGGCTGTTGAACTTTGTTGTGGGATTCTTATACTAGCATCTGGATGACTTCTATTAGAAAAAATAATCCTTTGATTTTATTCAGAAAAGTTAATGTACTTCTGATATTTTCATGGGATGAACATATCTTTCCAAATATCAACATTTGGGGGGGGATGGAAGAATGAGTCCATGAATCCATTTTACTGATTGGCTGAAAGCAGTTACAGTATCATAAGCGGTTACAATAATTCAAAAGGATAACATGAAATGGGGAATCCATTGTGAAACTATGATTTATCAATATGTTTCGATTGTATGAATTTAGGTCTCAACTGATAGAAATATACCTTTCTTTCTTTCAGTGCATCATCTTAGATTAATTCTCTTTCAATTTCTACATGGCATGCATTCACTGCCTTTTAAGGCTATTTGAAAACTCCAGCCAGGTTTGATATAGATCCAGGACTATTGCTTCCCATTGCTTTGAATGGCTCTCTTCATTCATACTATGGAACTGTAATTAGAAAGATGTTGGTATTGAATTAAAATAGTCTTGAAATAAATATGCTTCCTTTCTGAGAAAAATAGATATTTTAATCTTTATGCGGACTTACTTTTAATATAAAGGTCCTGAAACAACAGATGTGTTTCTAATTGCATTCTTAAAATGAAATGTTTTTATTCTGAGTCTGCAGCAAAGGAAATATCCTTCAGCAAAGGGCACCAGCTGCAAAATAATAAAAAGAGCTTTAAACGTTTATCCAGTAACTGGCAGGTTTTTTGCTCTTAGACATTTTAAAGTTCATATTTATTCATGCAAAATGTAAGAGCTGAAGTTTAGCTGTTTTAGGTCTTTTGTGCAGCGAATTGCACAAAATATTTTGGCAAAGAATTACACACCTGGTGAAGTTCAGAAGGTACTGCGCAATTTGAAATTGTAGTAACGCCAGCCAGTTCTCAACATTCCACCAGCACTGAAATCAGAGGAAAAATATATCTACCAGCCACACATGTTTGAATTATGGAGGCAAAATTGAAAATGACCAAATTGTGGGTTGAAATTGATCTGTGCAATTGTGTAACATAAACCAGTTGCCAAAATACTATGCATATTTATATGCAAAAATGAAATTTGGTCATTTTATATGGAACAGCAATTTGACACTACCAATTTGGCCAAGAAGAAGAACAGACCTTTGGCTTTCTATAGTCAAATTGGAAACCAACAGTGATATGCCTATTTCTGCACAATATGTGTAATCAACAGAGTGTGTGAATATTCATAGACTACTTAAAGCATCCATCCCAGTGGTGGGCTTCAAAATTTTTACTACTGGTTCTGTGGGCATGGCTTATTTGGTAAGTGTGGCTTGATGGTCACATGACTGAGTGGGCATGGCTTGGTGGTCATGTGACTGGGTGGGCATGGCTTGGTGGTCATGTGACTGGGTGGGCATGGCTTGGTGGTCATGTGATTGGGTGGGCATGGCCAACTCAACATCACTCTTGTCAAGGGGTGTTTCGCTCAGTCCCTCCCCTCCCAGCCACTCCTTGTTACCCCCAGCCTCAATGTATCTATAGTTCTATAAAAAATTTCACTTTTTTCGACTTTATTATCTGCATCCACATACTATATATGTACTTTTATGGAGCACTGAAAGGAGGAAATGGCTCACATGCTTTGCCCATGAGTGTGATAGGCAGGTCACAAAACAGGGTTTTGAGGGGTTGCCACAAAGAAGGGGGGGCAATGTATTTTCCAAAGCAGCAGAAGGCAAAACAAGAAGCAATGGATCGAAATTGAACAAAGAAGAAGCAACCTAAAACTAAGGAGAAATTTCCTGAGTGAGAACAATTAACCAGTGGAACTGCTTGTCTCCAGAAGTTCTGGGTGCTCCAACACTGGAGGTTTTCAAGACGAGACTGGACAGTCATTTCTCTGAAATGGTATAGGGCAGGCAACCTTGGCCACTTTAAGACTTGTGGACTTCAACTTCCAAAATTCTGGGAGGAATTCTGGGAGTTGAAGTCCAGAAGTCTTAAAGTTGCTAAGGTTGGAGACCCCTGGTATAGGGTCCCCTCCAAAGATTATTCTGACACCTTTGCCTGGCCCTCCACTCAGACTTGGCATCCTCAGTTTTCTTGCCTGAGCAGAGGGTTGGACTAGAAGACCTCCAAAGTCCCTTTCAACTCTGTTATTCCATTATTCCTAAGTTAAAGTTCCTTTAATGTCTCCTTTACCCTGAAGACCCAATTTCATTTGGAATTTAATCCCAAACTGATTGCCCTTTTAGCATTTCTCTTGACACTTCTCCAAAACGCACCCCCAAGAAGCCACATCTCTTTCCCCCTTCACACACACACACACACCAGAGGTTGAATTGGATATCTCTCTCCCTCCCTGTCTGCTTTAGGCTTAGAAAGTCTGCCAGTGCTGCTCCTCATTTGGCAATGCTTAAGGAGAATTAGGGGCTAGAGACAGTTCACATTCTCAT
Source organism: Naja naja (assembly GCA_009733165.1). Lineage (NCBI taxonomy): Eukaryota > Metazoa > Chordata > Lepidosauria > Squamata > Elapidae > Naja > Naja naja. The sequence continues at coordinate 288,543,417 of CM019148.1, forward strand.
CTCTGCTACAGGTGAGGCTGTCAGAAAGACTTTTTGGCAGGCATGCAGTGGCTTCTCCTCAGCCTCTCAGCACTAATGAGAGATGCGGCTCTACCGGCCAGGGTAGGCAAAGCCTCTCATTTTATACGAACCATCTGCCAGCAGATACACACTTATGGGTGGCGTGGGTGGGTCCATTCAGGGCAGAAGTTCTGCATGCTAGCCCGGCAGTCCGGCTCGAGCCACATGGTTTTTTTTTTCTTTTTAATTATTTTCCCTACGGGAAGCTACCGAAATAGGAAGCGTGCCTCTGCCTGCATAACTAGAGGGAGACTCTCCACCCCGCAAAAGCCAATGGCTTGAAAGCAGCTCCTCTGCTACCCCCCCTCCAATTCCCCCGCTGCCTTCCCCACGGGGGGAATTGCAAATGCAGCGTGCCATTCGAGTGGGAAATGCCTGGAACACAATAAAGCCCACCCACTCACCTCCTGCTGGCAGGCTGGCTAATGGGGTGAGAAGAGAGGCGGAGAAGGGGAGCCGATCGGAGCCCTCCGAAAGAAGAGGGGTGAAGGAAAGTGCAGTTTGCTG
>CM019148.1:288544983-288566169 GCA_009733165.1 Naja naja
GTGAGTTTCTGCAAGTCATTCTGGTTCTCTTGGCAAAATGGAGAAATTGGGCACTTCGCCAATTGGGTGGAAGGATGAGTCTAGTATTGGCTAGTATAGTATCACCTACAGGCACCCATGCCAACATCTTAGCTAGTCATTTAACAATGTAACAACTTCACCAGTTGGTTAGTTGAGTCATACCCTAGCTTTTTTCAAAAATCTACTGGCATCTTTCAGTTGCCCATGTCTTTAGCCCATAAAAAGATATTGGAAGGAGGAAGGCAAAGTTTTTACCTGCCTGCAACTGCTCCAATCATCATTTTCAGGTGCTCCTTTTTTCAAGCATAGAGACACTGTTTCTTCACTACATATTTGAATCCTATCACGCTTTCTTTGTCTGGATTTGATAGTAAAAGAGCTTTGGTGGCTCAGGCTGTTAAATGCCTGCTCTTAAGATCCAGCTGTCTACAATTACTGTAGGCTCGAATCCCACCAGGCTCAAGGTTGACTCAGCCTTCCATCCTCAGGTAAAATTGAGGACCCAAGATTGTTGGGGGCAATTAGCTGACCTTGTAAAAATGCCACTTAGTAATAAGCAGGCATATACAATGGAATGAAGGCTATTGCTGAGCGCATTGGTTGTGCTCCAAAATTGTGTCGCCTGAGTCTTCGGAGAAGGGCTGCATATAAATGTAATTAAAAAAAAATAGTAGAGCATAGATCTCCTGACACTTCTTGGCTTAATCTGAGGCTTGGGCCTGATTTGGCAAAAGATTCCCAGACAAGGATCAACTACATTAGAATATTGTAAAGCAGGTATGACACTATACATAACAGTTGTTTGTCCATAAAATGATAGTTTTACATTCAAGGGCTTAAACCCAATCTGCCTTCTTCTTGACTTTCTGAATTAACAGATACATGAAAAAGGCTTGGGGATTCCTTACCAAGCAGTAATTGTACAAGCATATAAGTCAGAAAGCAGGGAGAAGGAAAAACACAAAATAATTTCAGCCAAAAAAAATGTAGTGAGTGAAGCCATGGTATAGTTTTTCCTAATTTAGGAACATTTAAAATTCAGAGAAATCTGTTAATGAAAACCTGACTATTCTATTTATTATTTGAATTGCCAAATGCTCCCTTCCCCCAAAAAAACAATTGCAATTAGCTCATAATGTTCATAGAATAAGTAGAATGTAGTACTTTATTGATACAGTAAAATACTGCTTCATATCTTGTAATCTGTATGCATTTTGAGAAGAAAATGAGGAAGCAACAAGATAAATGGAAAAATTAAAAAAGAGGCTGTAATTTAAGTCTGTGAAGGAAAGAAGTTATGTTTTTAATATTAATAGTAAGAAATCTTTCTTTTCTCCATGCCTGTACCAGGACTGAATTTTCATAAGTCACCAAGTCATAATGCCATCTGTTTGCTTTCATCTTAATGAGTAGCATTATCCAGCCATCATTGCTGAATAAGCAGATTATTAAGATTCTCTTCACTTGGGTTTCAGACTGATTTTATACTATTGAAATAGCATTGATCATACTTTGAATGGCATTGGAAGGTCAGTTAGCCAGAATTCAGTCACAAAAAAAGTTGGAAACACATCCGAGTATGCCTTCCTAATACCACTGCTTTATAATCTGCATTCAATCCCAGTAAGCTTCCAGGTGGAATTTCAGGTGCTGGTATTCACCCATAAAACTCTGTATTACATAGGTTATCTATAGGGTTGCCTGTCTCTAATTATGTCTATCCATCCCACAAGATCCAATAGGTTTCTTCTGTGAAACAGTGCCATCTAATGGAACCCAGGAAATGTACCTTCTTTGCCATGCTATTCTATTACCTATTCTACCACCTCTTACTAGACAACACAGTATCAACAGTAGAGACCTTCAAGTTTTTTAGGTTCTATATCTCAGGACTTAAAATGGACACCTAACATCAAATACATCATCAAAAAAACACAACAAAGAATATTCTTCCTGGGCAAACTCAGAAAGCTCAGACTGCCCAAGGAGCTGCTGATACAGTTCTACAAAGAAATTATTTAGTCTGTCTTTTGCACCTATATAACTGTCTGGTTTGGCACAGCAACCAAACATGGCAGACACAGACTTCAATGGATAATTAGAACTACAGAAAAAAACAATTGCAACCATCCTGTTTTCCACTGAGTACCTGTATACTGCATGAGCCAGAAAGAGGTCTGTGAAAATATCTACAGACCCCTCATATCCTGGACACAAACTGTTTCAACTTCTTCACTCAAGACAATGCTAAAGGGCAGGGCTGTTAAACTCCCAGCCCATGGGCCTGATGCATCACATGCTGGCCACACCCTTGCCTGGTTTAGCAAAGGGGGAAAAAGTCCTGATATATCACATGACACCACTGTGACAACATGAGTTTGACACTCCTTGCTATAGGGCATTGCACATCAAAACAACTAGACACAAGGACACTCTACTAAATAACTAATTCCCATAACACTGTTTTATACCCTATGATGTCAAACCACCTAGTAGGGCTGGATTACTGTTATCCTTCTCAACTTTCCTATTATGTATATCCTTAGCTTATTATGTCTATAACTTTATTTGTATCTATGATTTATGTTGAGATACTTTTATTTAGTATCCTATTATGATTTATGTTGATTGCTTATTTAGTATCCTATGACTATCACTGCGTGTTGAATCTTATGATTTATGATGATTGTATTTTGTGATTATGATTTATCACTTGTTGTTTGCATGTACACTGAGAGCTTGTGCACCGGAGACAAATTCCTTGTGTGTCCAATCATTCTAGTCTAGTGTAGTCTGCAAAAAAATCTAATTGGATTGATGACTATTGGCTATGGACGTTTTTCATTGGATGATACACCCAGAGGGGTGCGGGGTGGGGGTGGGGTCTCAGTTACTTTGTAATATTGCTTTTGTGCTTTGTTTGTTCATTTATTACTGCTTAGAATTACAAGACTGAGATAGCAGCTATATAAATTGATATAATCAATAAGCGATCACATCAAAGACTATCCTCCTTGTGCTTTATGCCACATTTTTCTTATGGAAGGCATGTGGGGAATGGTCTCATCTAATTAACTTAATGGTTAAGTAGACTGAGAATAGGTGTTCCATAAAACTACGGTTCCAATCCATTTAAAGGTAAACATCATCAACTGTTTTAAAAGGTAAAGATAATTGCAATCAGTTTAATAAACTTCCTAATGGTTCAATTTCTCAATTTTTCCCAATTTTTAAAAACACTTCCAAGTTTCACATAGCCTGCAGATATCTCCCAAATGTTTAATTTTTCTTTATAGGGTCCATAACTGAAAAAATAAATTCATTAGTATGTACAATATCTTTACTCTCTTTACCTTTCTCATTAATATGTCTTCTCTTTAATCTTCAGTTCTAAATTAACCCTCCTTTCATCTCATCCCACTGCTGCTAAGTCTCTGATTAATGGGCTAATGGTATCATGGTAGATTAAATTGTTCTCTAATTAATTATTATTTCCTTTACTATCTTTTTTAGGTGGTACTAACCCAAAAAGATAAAAATTGCCTCATAACCCTTAATTGCATTTCTTGATTAAGTTATTTCTTAAAATGTGCTAACTTCACCAAGTTGAATAGGTTACTATTGTTAATTTAACAGGCAGCTTTTAGATGTTTCTTTGGGAACTGGTAGACATGAGCTGAAATGTTTCAGTAGAAAATTAATCATCATTAAGCTGAATCTCGTTTGTTAGAAATATAGATCGGTTTATTTTAAATCCTCAGTAAACTTTGGCTATACATTCAAAGATGATCGGTTATTAGCTGAGATAATAATAATAAAAAATAACTACTGAAAATTATTTGCTGATGAAGCTAATATTTCAATCAAAAACAGTATGTCTCAAGCTTTTTGATTATAGTGAAGAGTTGAATGATTCTTCAGAAACAGAGATGGTTCATCAATAAACCATCTTTTCAATCAGCCTCCATGTTTCCAGTGTCTTTCTCCCAGCTTGGAACTAAACCAGATGGATATTTCTCCCCACATTACTTTCTTTTGCCTTTCCTTAACATTTTTGCAACTACAGTTGTGCTCATAAATTTACATATCCTGGCAGAATTTATGATTTCTTGGCCATTTGACAGAGAATATGAATGATAACACAAAAACTTTTCTTTCACTCATGGTTAGTGGTTGGATGAAGCCATTTATTATCACTCAACTGTGTTTACTCTTTTGAAATCATAATGACAAGAAAAACTACCCAAATGACCCTGATCAACAGTTTATATACCCTGGTGATTTTGACCTGATAACATGCCCACAGGTTGACACAAAAGGGTTTGAATGGTTCTTAAAGGTAACCATCCTCACCTGTGATCTGTAATTAGTGTGTGCGTATAAAAGGTCAATGAGTTCCTGAACTCCTGACAGACCTTTGCATCTTTCATTCAGTGCTGCAGTGAAGTTTCTGGCTTCTGAGTCATGGGGAAAGCAAAAGAATTGTCAAAGGATCTGTGGGAAAAGGTAGTTGAACTGTATAAAACAGGGAAGGGATATAAAAAGATATCCAAGGAATTGATAATGCTAATCAGCAGTGTTCAAACACTAATCAAGAAGTGGAAAATGAGGGGTTCTGTTGAAACCAAACCATGGTCAGGTAGACCAACTAAAATTTCAGCCACAACTGCCAGGAAAATTGTTTGGGATGCAAAGAAAAACTCACAAATAACTTCAGATGAAATATAGGACTCTCTGAAAACATGTGGTATGGCTGTTTCAAGATGCACAATAAGGAGGCACTTGAAGAAAGATGGGCTGCATGGTCAAGTTGCCAGAAGAAAGCTATTACTACCCAAATGCCACAATATATCCCACTTACAATACACCAAACAGCACAGAGACAAGCCTCAAACTACTGGCACAAAGTCATTTGGAATGATGAGGCCAAAATTGAGCTTTTTGGCCACAACCATAAACACTACATTTGGAAAGGAGGCCTATGATGAAAAGTATACCATTCATAAGGACTTCCGGTGACATCATCCTCATTGATGGACTGAAGACCACAATCATCTGTGGCTTCAATCCGTGCTGTTCCGTTGGAGGGCTCCGATCATCCTGATTTGGGGCCGGAGCCACTCTCTAGGAGTGGTGAAGAAAGGGGAGACCACCAGCTGGGTCGAGGGGAACCGCATCTCCTCTCCTTGGCTTGGCAAGTACTCCCCTCTGAAGATGGCTGTAGCGGTGGTCTAAAATGGCCACCCTGAAGAGGAAGAGCTAGCCGGGATAAGATCATGCAGGAGCGGTGAAGGAGAGGACAACTTGAATAACTGGGCTAAACTGGTGCAACAATTTAATACAAGGTACCCCAAAATTAAATTTTAAAGGATTTTTAAGAGAATTAATTAAAGCAGTGGATAAAGACAGTGAGGGAAAAGAAAAAAAAACTTTTGACAGCTGAAAGTGGCTTGGAATTTTGAAAGAGAAGCCTGAAGAAGATACTTGTTCAAATTGGAGAATATATTATCTTGACACTAAATAGGCAAATTTAAAGCTGAACTTGAATGTGTCAAAGGAAAAATAAAAACATAGTAACTGACATTTGGATTTATTGGAACTTTGGATTTAGAAGCCCTAAATAGAGAAAAACAGAGAAAAAGGGTGGAACTTGGACATAACAGAGAGTGCCATCTAGTGGTAAAAGGAATTATTCATGAATTTCTATAACCTGGATTCTTTAAAGACTGGATTAGATACAAAATAAGTGAAACCTTGCTACAACAAAACAGAGCCCCTGGAAAGTGAAAGTGGAATATTGAACTTTGGGGGGGGAAAAAGAAGTAGGAAGAAATTGACTTGGAATTGTTTGGCAATCTTGGTATAAATATAAACTTATGGATATTGGATTACTTGAAGGAACTGAAAATCTAAAGAAGAGTCAATAAAAACTAATCATTGGAAATAAATCTTTTAGACATTGGCTGAACTAAATCACTGGTTAAAAATGGTCAAAGATGGCAGAACTTTTTTTGAAATTAAAAATGTAACTGAAAAACATGAAAGAAAAGCTACAAAAAAGAGGCAAATTGTTTGGCTTTGCCCTACAATTTCTAGAAATGACGATTTTAGAGCATGAACAACAACAAGGATTGCCAGAAGAGGAGGAGGAGTTGATTAAAGAAGAGGCCATTTTCAATGATCAATTGGAGCAATGAGGTTTAGAGCAAAAAGGGAAAAGAATGGGAATTAAAAAATTGAGATTTGAGGAGGCAATTAAAAAGGGGAATATTTTGAGAACCAAACAAAGTAAAAGGAAACAGCAGAAAGGGGAACTGCAGAAGGAAGTTTTAAAAAGGGAGGGGGATAAAATTGGAGTAAGAAAAGGAGGGGGAAAATGAAAGGGAAAAGAAGCAATAAAAAACAGAACCAGGAAATAAATAAATATGGAAATTGTACAAAAATGAAATGAAATTGTTTATTTAAAAGACATAGAGATAATGGTTAATTAAGAATTGAGAAAGAGGATACTGCAAGGTGCTAAGGTGTAGTATAAATATATTAGAAGTATCAAATTATTTAGAAAGTAGGGAAATATAGATTATTAAAATGTAAGATTGGAACTGATATTTTTGTTATTGGAATACTGGGTTTTTGTTAAACTAAATATAGAAATAAATGGAACTACTGTGATAAAGATAAAATTATGATAAACTTATTGTCTAAGTTTGATAAAGTTATGGAATATAATTGAAATGAATTACAAAGATAGTTGTAATGAGATTATAATTGGCAAAATGGAAGAATGTGATCAAAGATAAATTATGATAAGTTTAATAACTATGTTTAACGATCTTATAGAATACAGTTGAAATGAAATATGAGAATTGTTGTAATGAAATTAATATCAGTTCTTTATGATGAATTGAATATATTAATTTTTCTTGTTATACCATAAATGTTTTTGATGTAATTGAAGGGGAAAACACCATGCAGAATCTGATATAAAAGGTATATTTGTTAGGTAGTTGTTAGAAGATGACTGTTATAAATGTTTAAGGGGATAATCAAGTTAAATGATTATTGGGATTTAAAAGGGAACTCATTAGATGATATATAAGCTATAGGGGTGGCACACTTTAGTTGGTATTTGTAGAGGAAATTTTTGTTTTAAAGTGTTTGAATTAAGGTGGAATTTTTGAAATGATGAAATGAGAATATGCGATGAAATTATAATTATGACAGATAAAAGTATAAGTATAATAAATATGATGATATGATAATTATTTAAAGCTAAAAGAAATAGGCTAAGAAATGAAATGACAATTTATAAATAAACCTGAGGATGTTTTGGGTATGTGTGAGCTACAAAGGCACAGGAAATTTGGTCAGAATTGATGGCAAGATGAATGCAGTATGTTATCAAAAGATACTGGAGGAAAATTTGCATTCATCAGCTCAGAAGCTGCACATGGAACGTACTTGGACATTCCAACATGACAATGATCCTAAACACAATGCCAAGTCGACCTATCATTGGCTATAGCAGAATAAAGTGAAGGTTCTGGAGTGTCCATCCTGACCTCAATATCATTGAGCCACTCTGGGGAGATCTCAAACATGCAGTTCATGCAAGACAGCCAAGAATTTACAGGAACTGGAGGCTTTTTGCCAGGAAGAATGGGCAGCTTTACCATCTGAGAAGATAAAAAGCTTCATCCACACATACCACAAAAGACTTCAAACTGTCATTGATGTTAAAGGGGGCAATACACCGTATTAAGAACTGGGGTATGTAAACTTTTGATCAGGGTCACTTGGGTAGTTTCTGTTGTCATTATGATTTAAAAAGAGTAAACACAGCTGATTGATCATAAATGGCTTCAGCCAACCACTAACCATGAGTGATAGAAAAGTTTTTGTGTTATCATTCATATTCTCTGAAAAATGACCAAGAAATCATAAATTCTGCCAGGGTAGGTAAACTTATGAGCACAACTGTATAATTATTATTAAATAAAATCATTAATTAAGCTAATTTAGAACTGTAAACCACAGTTAAAAACTGCCTTTCCCCCCTTAATTGTAGTTCACACTATTCATGTTATTCAGATCTGATTGATATAAACAATTAATATAACCATACATAGTACGTGAAATCAGTTACTTGAAAATAAAACTGAAAATTAATACTTATTTCTAACCCTATTATACTAAAGGACAAGTTCCTTGCATTAGAACTCCACTGATGGAGAATTTTCTTGGATTTGGATTTCTCTCAGGCCTGTTTTCTTAACCACACTTCTTAAATCTCTCTATCTTTATTCCTATCTCCCTCAGGAATTTAAAACATGGAGGAGATTTACCATATTGCCACTCTTTAAAAAACATACGTAATATCCAATCTTCACAGACATTAACAACCTTTTTGTGTTATATCTGGCTCATAAAAGAAGAAAGTTGCTTTTCCCAGATTGCAATGATGCAGATCCTACTGAATTTACAAACTAGGGATAGGAGATAGCTGAAATCCATCCTTCTAACCAATGTTGCTGAATCCTGAAATTTGTACATGTCTCTATTGTCTGTCTGCCTGCCTGCCTGCCTGCCTGCCTGCCTGTCTCTCTATCTATCTAATCATCACCAGAAGAAAAAGAAATTGAAAGGAAACTGTTCAATGCCTTTTTCAAACACCTTTTCCACTCTGCACAATGTTCCACTCATTATTGGCTGTTTCCAATATTGTTTGAAATAATGCCAAAATCCTTACTTTCTGGTGGAAATTATAAGTTTATTGTAATTATATTTTATATCTAATGGAGTTGGTGCTTTATATGATAGAATGTACTAATATTTAAATGTTTTAAGCTAATGGAGAAATCTTGGCTATGTGAACAGTAAAATGAAAATTGTGGCATACAGCCTAGATTTCAATGAGATATAGTATTGAATCATCTTTCTGCACAAACCTTTTAATAGAATTATCTGCAACTAATGGGTTTAGGTTTTGTGAATAGATTAACACACATAAGAACAGAGGACAACATTTTAAAGCTTTTGACAATCCAAAATTTCATTAAGAATCATTTGGCATTCTAATCTCTAACCAATTCTTTACTAAAGTGGGATATTAAACATAGAAAAGATTGGTGATATGAATGAAATCCCTGCTTACCTATGGCTTTCTTCATTATCTTCTACTTTTTGGAACATTTTGGAACAATTTACTGGTGTATTTTCAAAAATAAATGAAGTTGAAGAGGATATGAGGTTTACTAGGTTTAAAGTAACTTAATCTAGTATTTTCTTTCTGTATATATTAAAAAGGGTTATTTATATGAATTGCCTTTTCAGACCTACTGTATCTCAGCCTACTGCTTAAACTGAGATGAAATAAAATGTACATTTTAAAAAATATTACTAGGGTATAAATAATGAATTTCACAATGGCTGGATTTATACATTTTGTCTCCGTTTCTCTTAAATATGGTTTGTGCAATAAGCCATAATGGTTGAATTCACACAAAACATTCTAATATGCAGTCTGACATCCCAGAGCTACATGTTGCTCTCTCTGAGTTCATAAAACCTTAAAAATTTTAATGTATATGAGGGGAAAAATCATTAAATATGTGAGCAGAGAGGTGTGTCTATTCATTTTAATTAGAGTACTGTGTATGGATAAGTAAATATATTAGACTAAAGTCAAATTAACTAGTGGATGATTTAGTATGGCTTTTGATCCAAAATATACAAAAGGTAGCCAATGAAGATGCTGCATTATTTGCTAGATCATCTCTTTTTCAATGAAGACATCATAATTACCCCCATGGCAAAACCTTTACCTGACTCTGTGATGGCTAAAAGTAAAGATTAAACCCTATGTTGTGTATAGTATGAAAATTCAAATTAAATTAACATAAAATCTGGATTACATTAAAATGAGAAAATTGTCAGTGATCAGAAATCCTTTCCAGTGACAATTTAAAGTGTTTCCTTAACAGAATCACCTTAAATAAACACTAAAGTACCTTTTAGTGATACTAACAGAGATTCTAGGTGTGTGGGGGTTGGCTGGTACACCATGAGTACTTTTCCTATATTAAGTTTTAAAGTGAAAACCAGGGGAGTTTGTACATATTTCTCTCTGCCCTTTTACCATGTTTACTACATCCTTCTGATTTCTTTTCTAAGTTGGTCCATGTCCAAAGGGGTTGAAATTATTCAAATATCCATTTTTTAAATCCTTGACCACCCCCAAACGGTGGAGCTCATTATCCTCCTATCTGCCCTCTTAAATAACTCTCTTCCTAAATGATTGCCTTTCATAGTAAATCAGGGTTGTACTCTGCCTAGACCATTTGTTTAAGGAAGCATTTCTCTGTCTCATGAGAACCACACAAATTAGGACCCTTCCTGTCTTTATAAATCTTCATCAGCTTTGAAATGGGAGCAGGACTATAAAACAAAATTAACCATCTCGAAGGCCATAGCCACAATGATGTCTTAAAGGAAAGTAGCTACAGGAAAGAGAAATAAACTATAGTAGGTAGAGCTGTATGTATATGTAGTCATATCTATGCTAGCATACTGAGAAGGGAAAATAATATTTGAAAGAAGGAACTATCAGCGTTGCTTTTCTTGATCTGACAAAACTCAGGGTGGTTGTTTTTTCAGAAGGAAGCAGCCTTATGGGTTGGAAGGTTCACAAGAAAGGCTTGATGACTGACTATTGCATAATCTGAGATGCACAAGCTAAGGGTAGAGATAAGCAATTTTTGGGCCCACCCACTGGTTTTGGAATATGGGTCTTGAATACTACTCCAAGACAAGTCCTAATCTTTACACAGGAAAAAAAGTGTCTTATGGCTTATGTCTAATCATAATACTTCCTCTTACTATTTAACTGAATTAATATGAAAAAAAATCATTTTCAGGCTATTACTAGCCATTAATAAACTTAATCTTCAGAAATAGTGAGAGCGCACTTGAAATGCTTATTTTAGAAGTTAGACAGTTTTGACTTACTTGATGATGCCATCAAGTTTCTGTCAACATTTAATGTGCACATAAATAAATGTTCTCCCTGGTGATCTATCTTAACATGGTCCTTCAGTTTTTCCAATGGCCATTGATTATTACTAACTGAATAATGCAATGTAACTGACGCTGTCCACCTGAGGCCATCATCTTTCCTTCCAACTTTTGTAGTATTAGAATCTTTTCTGGAGAGCTAGGTCTTTGCGTTTGACTTTTTTTTTACTCAATTATAGTTAGAGGACTCTTCTAACTCTTCTAACTAAATTATTCCATTGAGTCAAGCTTGATTTCTAGTCAAAACATGAAAATGTCCATGTTTCCTGGCAATAGAAAATCAGCCCAAATAAAATCAGATATCCAGGACATCTGGGTTGATTTACATCTGTTGGTAGCATTATCTGTAGTAATTTCAAAGTGTGTGAAATTGTTAGAAAAGTGGACCATGGTAGATGAATTGCCTATTTCATGCAACTGTAATTAAATGGTTTGAGGGGTTGAATGGTAGCTTTGTAACTTAGGAGAAAATGCTCATGTCACATGAAGGCCTTTACATGTGGTCAATATGAATATGCTTGATTAGAAACTAATAGAAGAGAATAGAAAGTTATCTGTATGATAAGATTTGGGGATGACATTACAGTAATGACTAGAATAGAAGAATAATAGATGCTATGATCTGCATTCATCATGAAATGCAAGTCTCATGCAGGTGTTTGCTAATGGCTGATGGAGCTGAAAATTGGATGAATGTGAAGCATCTGATGTTACACTAAATGTGATAGATAGGTTTACATGCAAGCATGCGCACATACACCCACCCACCCACACTCACACACACGTTCTTATGTAAAGTCAATTATTTCTGAGAGAGGGAGAAAGAGAGATACAGAGATTCATACACATACTAAGTTATGTTTTTATATAAAGTTAATTATGAGAGGGAGAAAACAGACAGACAGATAGACATTGTTATCTGGAGATACAATTATTCTGACTGGATTATTTTTCATTGAACATGACAGACATTTATTTACTAGAGGTCATTACTATGTATCATTTTAGTTTATTTGCTTTTGACTTAATTGCACATCAATTTTTATAGGTATAAATGATAAATTTCCCACACATTATTCTCATATTTGAAGACATTTGGAATAGCAACTATGTGGCTTTATATTAAAAGCAGAACATCAGATATTGTTGAGTTCCTATTTCTAATGGAATCTGTGATAGGAAGTCAGCCAGAGCTTTTCTGATTGAAAACCAATGCCTCTGTTTAGCTATATGCTTGAAATAGCTTGACGTGAATCAGATTCAAGAATAAGCTATTTGTGACTAGCAAATACATGTATCAGGAAGTGTCTCGAGCAGTGAATCAAGAAAATAAGGGAGATGATGGTTACTATAAACTTGCTTAAAAAGTGTAATACATGAATTTGATTTTGTAAAAAGTAATGGTGATATATTTTCCATTTATATTTCACTTGGAAGCTTAATAAGATCTCTCAGCAATCTAACTGTTCCCTAAGTTGAACTGGACATACCTAAACTGTAACTTGACAAGTTCTATAAAGTTCTTTATTTTTATTAGTTAAGTTTTCAGTGCCACAATTTGTGTATTTGCAAAGTAGATGCATAGCTTTTAGAAATTGCATCAGAGAACTGGGCAGGAAGATGAAATATTTATGTATCATATTATCCATAGTCTGTCTGAAGAGATCAAGATGGGTTACAAATCATAAGTAAGTAAAATACAGGGGGGAAATACAGTAACAGAAAGATACAGATTTCTTTTAAGAAAGAAAAGGGCACAGGTAGCTTTGTTACGTTTGAAATGCAACATAAAGCACTCATGTTTTCAACTAACTCTAAAAAAACTAGACAAGGAAGAGCTTTCCAAAGTGAGAAATGCCACAAGAAGAGGGAAAAAAACTTCCTTCCTATGCTACTTCCATCATTCAGAAACTGAGGAAGCCTTTCCCTCAAATCTTAAAATCAGCCAAGTATGCAACAGAAAAGACACCCCAGGAGTCTTAACCCAAAATAAAGATGGAGTAGAAATATTTGTATTGCTAAATCCAATTATCTGCTCCGTTATTTTTCCTTACTCTTTAGCCTACATTGGATAATTTTTTTCCATGGATCACGACTTGAATGCTGAGATTTAGTGGCTTAATCTTCTGATAATCTAAAAGCAGCAGCAGCACCATCACTATCATCATCACCACCCTCGTCATTATCATACAGTACCTTCATTACAACACTGGACTATCACAATGCACTCCACATGAGGATGTACTTGAAGATAAGCAGCTGATCCAGAATGCAGTGCCTGGACAGTTGATGCATGCATCCTGCCATTGCAAAATAATTCCTAGTGCACAGTGTTATCATGAAATAATGCCTACAATGGTGATCAGTAGGCTTTCAGGCCCAACTCAAAGTACTGATATTGCTATTACCCAAAAAGTCCTACACTGATTGGAACTGGGTTGTTTTATCCATAATGATTATCTGTACCCTGTCAAGTCATCCAGACAACCTATTTCATCTCTGTATGAAAGGAAAATGGGCTTGAAAACAGACCTACGCAATTTGCCATATATACTTATCCTCCTTGTTCCTAGCTTTGTTCCCTCTTCCTCAGTATTTTTGTTTCTATCATCTTGAAATATTCAGTTGGAAAGATTGCTATTTGAGATTCTTGGTTTGATTGGGTTGATATAAGATGCTATTAATAAATAATGAATAAATAATCAGGAATATTCCTCACTGTAGCTTTTTCAGAATCATGCGGGAGAGTGACCCTTCATCTCATGTCTTGTGATCACCATGACGTGAGATCATGCTATTTCATATTTTCCAACTTTGCCAGAATATGCTGACAAAGTTATTGCTCTGTGTAGGAAAAAAATTAAATGCATGTGTCATGACATATGCTTCTCTTATGACAGAAATGCTTATTGTAGCTTGGGACTTGAAACCATTTATATGATAGACTGATTATGACTTAGCAGTGCCAAAGGCATGCAAATGAATTATTTAAGTGAGTTATTAATCAACATTAATTTACTTATGAAAAAATGACATTACTATAAAACTGATACATTTCTTAGTAAATTGATAAATAAATACCATAAATTTTTTAGCCCTCAGTTCAACAAAAATAGAGTTCTCAGAGCTGCCTTTATTCATAGCTGCCCATATAATCTTGCCCCGGAGACTTGATAGTTATGTATTTAAAAATTTATCCAATTTTGTAATTGCCACTTACAATATCAAAATATGAAACTTAAGAGATTCTGCATTTCTTCTTCATATGTAGTGTGGATTAAAATGTTTCGTTTGCCTTTTAGTTTTATTTTAATTGTTGCCAGACTAAACCTTCCTTTACCTTCATTATAAATCTTGGATTCCAAAAAATAATTGGGTGTTCTTGATTGTTTCTATTGGGGGACCTAGTGAAGGTCAGATGTTCAGGGAATGGTTGCCTTTGGAATGCTCTTACACTCACTCATGGACAGAATGAGAAGCAGTAGGCTGCTCAAGTAAAAACAAGGCTTCTTACTTTCCAGAGAACTAGGAAGGATTCCTTCTAAGATGCTTTCTTCACTCCCATTTCTTCTTTGGTATCAGATAGTTTAGTCTATGACTCCTCCTCCTCCTGCCTCTCATGTTAGTCTCATACTCCACCACACATATTCTTTCCTTTCTTACTTGCAACTTCATACTTTCTTCCTCTCCCACAAAACAAGAATTTATAGGCAGGCACATCCCAACATACTCTTCTTAAAGTTGGAGCCTCAATTATGCTCCTCATGCTGCCTTAAATTCTTAAGAGGAAAACAATAAAGAGGGCTCACTAAATAGCAGCAGGCTCCCCTTCCTCCTTCCATGTTCATTGCAGCAGTCTGATCAGAGAGGGGAACAGTTGGTGGCTATATCATGACCACAGCCAGCATCATGCCACCATGCCACCAAAGTTGGGAGAAAGTGTAGAATGGATCAGACAAATTAAAAGAGCCTTGGTGGTGCAGGCTGTTAAACACCTAGCACTTAGCTCCAGCTGCCTGCAATTAGTGCAGGCTCGAATCCCACCAGGCTCAAGGCTGACTCAGCCTTCCATCTTCCTGGGGTAGGTTGAGGACCCAATTTTGGACCCAAGATTGTTGGGGGTAATAAGCTGACTTTGTAAAAATACCGCTTGGGGCAGGGAAGCCCTAGTAATAAGCAGGCATATACAATAGAATGAAGGCTATTGCTGAGCACATTGGGTGGTGCTCCAAAGATTGTATGATGCCCTGAGTCTCCAGAGAAGGGCGGCATATAAATGTGAATTAAAAAAAAATATCAAGCAGTGACATTTCTGCTGAGCTATGATGACTCCAGCAGCTGTCCATTTTGATAAAATAATGACATCCTTGTTGTATTCTAATTTTTGTACATAATGTAATGGAAATGACCAGGATAGCAAATCTCTTGAATGGGAGCTTTTTTAAAGGTTTTATTTATTTATTTATTTATTCATTCATTCATTCATTCATTCATTCATTCATTCATTCATTTATTTATTTAGCGTATGGCAAATACATAGACTTATAGTGGTTCAAATGTTAATGTCCAGTCCACCCAGCCATTCAAGGACAGGGTGTTCTATGTTGAAAAAAATCAGACATTGGGCCAGTGTAAGCTCTTGATGGACATTCAGACACAATGAAATTGATATTTTGTTGAGGAGCACCACTGTCACACTGAGGGGTAGAGACAAGACCCTACTTAAACAATGAGTCCTGGCAGATACCATGTTGAATATGGATCCTGTTCAGAGTTGACCAATGCTGGCGAGGAAGGTCAAAACTTGGCACCTTTTGTGTAGGGTCATAAATACTATTTTAGGTCATAAACACTATTATACTACTCTTAGTCTATAGTTACTACTCTTACTCTGTTTAAGTTCTGAATCTACCAGCTTCCTTTGTTGAAACCAGTGTAATAGGCCTTCTTGGTCCTGCCTTTGACTCTTCACTCAAAACTGATGATTGAACAACAGGCCATTAGCAGCTCTCTCAAAAGCACTACTCCAAATTGCTTTCTTTCTCTTTCTTAGTCTCCCCCTCCCCAATAGCTTAAGTGGAACCTTTTATAGCCTATGTGAAATCAGTTAAATCATTGAAATGGTACTAACTTCATGTACAAATGACATCTAATCCTCAGCCTGGGAGCCTGTTTGAAGCATAATTGGACAGAGTGAAATGGGAGAAGAATAGCAACATTTCAGTGAATTTTGTTTTACATAACTATTAAACATGCTCAACTCTTTTACTATCAGTTCCTTTCTACCACAATGAAAAGAGACATTTGTGTTAATTCCAATCATCAGCAGTAAGCCACAGTTTAGTTTGTACTCTGCCAGGTTGCAACAAGACCTCCTAAGCCAATCACAGAATGAAAATATCAATCATGAGCCCATAAAATCTACAAAAAGAAAGCACTGCAATCATCTACACTATATTTTTGCATATTGTGACTTGTTTGTAAGTGTTTTATAAACCTCAAGCAATTCAAACTGAAGTGTGAGCCAAGGATATAATATTTCATTCATTTACTAGGCTGATTGCTTAATAATTTCAGTAATTTATTTCCATCATTTATGCACTGCACTCACAATAGAGCTTTATGCAGTTGCCTTTTTGATTGAAGGCACTTATATTTTCAAAAATCTCAGGGGTCCCCAAGTCCAGAAATTCCCATAATAATTATCCTATGCAAATGAAAAAAAGAATGTAGCATTACAGCAATTTCCTGCTCTTTGTGGCTGACAGTCAATATTTTCTTTTATGATACTCAAAATCTTCAGAGCAGGAAGATCTACCTGGGCTGATCAAGAAGATTGCAGTATCTCAAAGAACAGTCTACCACATCTTTTTCTGGTGAAGTTCTAGAGATACATTATTATGTATGCAGGTGAGGTTTGAATGTCATTGGTTAAGTTTGAACTGTTCTTGTGAAATGTCAGAAATGATTGGTTTAAAAAGTGCGGGAAAACCCTGCACTTTGATTGGCTGGCAACTGCGGCTGCTGGCTATAAGTAGCAGCCACAGACCAGCCAAATCGGGTCTGTTATGAGCTGTAGTCACTAATAAACTCTTCACTGAAGCACTTCGCGTCTGACTCTTCATGCAAATCTAACACTGGCGACGAAGGTGGGATCCTTCCTGAAGAGAAGACAACGCGGAAAACAAGCCGCAAGAGATGGCTGTGCTGAACACCCACCAGCCCCGTTCGATCCGATGGCAGAAGACTGGGACTCGTATGTGGATTGTTTCCAAATGTATTTGGAGGGAAACGATCTCACCGACATTTCCGAGAAGCAGAAGAGGGCGGTCTTTCTCACCCACTGCGGTCCGGCCGTTTTCAAGATGGTGAAGGCATTGGTGGGAGCTGCAGATGTGAAGGTAATGGACTGGCCCAATTTAGAAAAGTTATTAAGAGCCCATTACGCGCCACAACTATCATGCTTCATTAAGAGACACGAATTCTACAGTCGGGATCAAGGGGAAAGCGAAAACGTTAATGACTTCGTGGCAAGTTTAAGGGACTTTGGGGGTGCATGTGAATTTATCAACTTAGAAGAGGCCATGCGTGATCGATTTGTTCTAGGCCTAAAAGACAAGGTTTTGCAGAGCAAATTATTAATGAAACCTAAGATCACGCTTAAGGAGGCCATAGAAGAAGCTTCTTCAGCGGAAGCTACCAAGTCCTCAGTAGCAGCCATGAAAAAAATTAACAAGGCCACAAGCCATCCTGATATGGAAAAATCCACAACAACCCATTGCGGCAAATAGATTCTGATTCAGACTGTAGAGAAGTGGAGGAAGGAATTTATAGACTCAGAATGAGAGAAAAGAAAAGAAAGACCTGGAAGAAGAAGAAAGAGGCAAGACTTTTATTGCAGAGGTTGTGGGGGCACCCTCGCACTGAATGCAAGTTTTTGATACCATCTGTCGTGTGTGAAAAAAAGAGGTCACCTAGCAGGAGTCTGCAAATCGTCCAGAACTCCACCAAGCAGAAAGAAGTTTCCTGACAAAGATTTCAAGCCTAACAACTTCAGTGAGAAAATGGGGCACAATACAGAAGCAAAAGGGAAGAATGAAACTCATCAAACAGTCACCATTGGTCATTCTTCACCTAAGAAGCAGAAAAGTACGTGTGAAGGTACTCATTGAAGGAAGGCCTTGCCAAATGGAAGTGGACTCAGGCTCCTATTTATCTATGGTGTCATGGACACTATTCACAGGCTACTTCCCAACATTCAGAAGAAGCATTTCCAGAAGCAAGCACTGACTCTTAAAGACTACCAAGGGAACAAGATTCCAGTAGTTGGAACAAGAGAATTCATCATGAAGTTCAAAGGCCACACCAAACGTTTGCCCCTGACCATCGTGGACAAGGACCGCCCAAGCTTGCTGGGACTTGAGTGGTTCAATCCACTAGGCATCGAGGTGACTGGCATCAATCAGTGAGCAACACTGAATGGGAGGAGGCCCTGAAGTCTGAGTTTCCAGAGGTCTTCAGTGATGGATTGGGCAAGTATATGGAGACCCTATCACTTTCAACCTAGATCCCAAGGTGCCCCAATTCGCTTAAAGCCCAGAAGGGTCCCATTTGCCTTAAAGGAAAAAAAAATGATGCACAATTAGATAAACTAATAGCTCAAGGGGTTTTAGAGCCCACTGACCACTCCAGATGGGAGACACCCATAGTCACACCAGTCAAGACTGATGGGTCAATGAGAATCTGTGGGGACATATAGGGGACATTGAACCATGCACTTCAATAGAGCGCATATCCAGTTCCAGTGGTGCATCACTTATTACATTCACTTGGCAGGGGTACAGTTTGCCAAATTGGATCTGGCCCAGGCATATCAACAACTAACAGTTGATGATGCCACTGCAGAGGCCCAAACCATTGTGACTCATAGAGGTGCCTTCAAATGTAAAGGTTACAGTTTGGAGTAAGCGTGGCACAGGCATTTTCAAAGCCTTATGGAAAGGATGCTCCAAGGACTGCCAGGGGTAGTGTCTTACTTTGATGATGTGTTAATCTCTGCTGAAAATGACACTCAATTACAAGAGAGACTCAGAGAAGTCCTTACCAGATTCAAGAAAGCGGGATTAAAAGTCAAGGAAGAAAAATGCACTCTTAGAACTGACAAGGTTGAGTTCTTGGGCTATATGATTGACAAGCATGGCATCCACCCTACAGATGCCAAGGTTCAAGCAATCAAAGAAGCCCCTAGACTAAATGCAAAACAGATTTGCAAGCCTTCCTTGGACTTATTAACTTTTACCACATGTTCCTACCTCAGAAGGCAACCATTGCAGAACCATTACACAGATTGCTTGACAAAAAGTCTGTCTGGGTCTGGGGCAGGAAAGAACAATCAGCATTTAACAGTATTAAAAGACTAATCACGTCCTGATTCTGTATTCATACAGTTCTCTGAGAATTTACCTGTTTTACTGACTTGTGATGCATCCCCTTTTGGAGTGAGGGGAGGTTGAGCCACAGGCTTCCCAGTGGGAGGGAAGCCCCTATTGCATTTTACTCTCGCACCTTGACCAAAGCAGAGAGGAATTACAGCCAATTGGACAAGGAAGCATTGGCAATTGTTGCAGCTATCAAGAAATTTCATGAGTATTTATATGGGGGAACATTTACCATTGTCACAGATCACAAACCTTTGTTAGGCATTGTGGCAGGAGACAAACCGACAAACCTTTCTGACTAGAGACCCACCTTATGGTTTGGCATATTTTCCCTGGCTTTTGCATGAATAAGGGCACGGTTTGGGAATGGTTCTGAAGAAAACAAGAATGGGATACCAAATAATGATTTCTGTGAATTAATTGGGCATCTGTTCTAATAAAGTGAAATAGTTTATCTTTTCTACCCCATTATTTGAGCTATGTTTGCATGAATTTGTCAGTTGTAAACTTGGACTAATGGCATGTGAGCACTTTTCATGTTTTTGTTCTTTTGTCTGTGGCCAGTAAATCTTGACTCTTTTAAAGGAAGTTTTGAGTTAGTTTGTTGCTTGGATCTGAAAATGCCATCATCTTTGATGTTCAAAAATGTATTGTGTAACCTAGATTTGATGTAGGCTTCAGTTTGAAAAACAGTATTAATTGATACTATTTCTACTTTCATGTTCTGAAGAAAGACAATCATTTTAAAGCAGACAAAATATTACAAAATAATTGTAATATTTCTTACAATTAAAATAGTTCTTACTAGCTTAACCTTTGGTGCAAGGAGAGATTATGTCATCCATATACAAAACATGGTGGATGAGATGATTATTCAATTATGTTTGGAATGCATCATAATATATTTACTGATCTTTTGAAAAGTTGAAAGACTGAGCTGTTTCAGATACTCTTCCCCAGATTTGCTTTGATGTTGCTACTTTCAGTTCATATTATTTTAGTGCTGCCATGTCTTTTTCTAAATAAGCTAGTGATATTCATTTGAATATGATGGCATCAAAATATTTTAAATAAATAAATAAATCAAGGAACTGAATTCTCTCTCTCTAACCACACACACACACACACACACAAACACACACACAGAGCCCCATGTCCTACATTGAATTGAATTGAATTGAATTGAAGTTACTTCCCTAGGTTGTTTTATAAAGAAAAAGTGGGGAGAGAAAAAAAAAAAAGAGGTTTTTTTTTTACAACTATAGTATTTTCTACTAAGTCTGTATAACCCTAAACACTGGGAAAAGACATATATATTCACACAAGCACCTCCAGGTAACTTGGTCTTGGATAGCCTTACTATATCTGTGGAGCAAAAGCTCAAAATGTCAGCAAAATAATAGAGAAAACTGGGTCACCTGATGTTCTTCTGTTCAGATGGTAAACGTAGTTTTGAGACCCTTCTTTCCTGCAAATAAGGAGTAGGTCATAAAGAGGGAGACCTTGTTGTATCTTATGTGTTTTGCAGCTCCCTCTCATATGTGATCTATTTGAGTTCTATCCTCTGGATTTTACAAAAAAAAAAAATCATTTCATCATTTCACCCAGTAGGTCCCATCCCATCTCTGCTACTGTTTTAGAAGATGCTCAATGT
>CM019148.1:288567169-288607588 GCA_009733165.1 Naja naja
TAGATCAGTAGGCTTTCAGGCCAAAACTCAAAGTACTGATATTGCTATTACAAAAGCATACACTGATTGGAAATAACTGGGTTGTTTATCCTAATGATTATCTATATGCTGTCAAGTCATCCAGACAACCTATTTCATCTCTGTATGAAAGGAAAATGGGCTTGAAAACAGACCTACGCAATTTACCATGTATACTTATCCTCCTTGTTCCTAACTTTGTTTCCTCTTCCTCAGTATTTTTGTTTCTATCATCTTGAAATATTCAGTTGGAAAGATTCTATTTGAGATTCTTGGTTTGATTGGGTTGATATAAGATGCTATTAATAAATAATGAATAAATGATCAGGAATATTCCTCACTGTAGCTTTTTCAGAATCATGTGGGAGAGTGACCCTTCATCTCATGTCTTGTGATCACCATGACGTGAGATCATGCTATTTCATATTTTCCAACTTTGCCAGAATATGCTGACAAAGTTATTGCTCTGTGTAGGAAAAAAATTAAATGCATGTGTCATGACATATGCTTCTCTTATGACAGAAATGCTTATTGTAGCTTGGGACTTGAAACCATTTATATGATAGACTGATTATGACTTAGCAGTGCCAAAGGCATGCAAATGAATTATTTAAGTGAGTTATTAGTCAACATTAATTTACTTATGAAAAAATGACATTACTATAAAACTGATACATTTCTTAGTAAATTGATAAATAAATACCATAAATTTTTTAGCCCTCAGTTCAACAAAAATAGAGTTCTCAGTGCTGCCTTTATTCATAGCTACCCATATAATCTTGCCCCGGAGACTTGATAGTTATGTATTTAAAAATTTATCCAATTTTGTAATTGCCACTTACAATATCAAAATATGAAACTTAAGAGATTCTGCATTTCTTCTTGATATGTAGTGTGGATTAAAATGTTTTGTTTGCCTTTTAGTTTTATTTTAATTGTTGCCAGACTAAACCCTTTTACCTTCATTATAAATCTTGGATTCCAAAAATAATTGGGTGTTCTTGATTGTTTCTATTGGGGGACCTAGTGAAGGTCAGATGTTCAGGGAATGGTTGCCCTTGGAATGCTCTTATACTCACCCATGGACAGAATGAGAAGCAGTAGGCTGCTCAAGTAAAAACAAGGCTTCTTACTTTCCAGAGAACTAGGGAGGATTCCTTCTAAGATGCTTTCTCCACTCCCATTTCTTCTTTGGAATCAGACCATAGTTTAGTCTATGACTCCTCCTCCTCCTGCCTCTCATGTTAGTCTCATACTCCACCACACATATTCTTTCCTTTCTTACTTGCAACTTCATACTTTCTTCCTCTCCCACAAAACAAGAATTTATAGGCAGGCACATGCCAACATACTCTTCTTAAAGTTGGAGCCTCAATTATGCTCCTCATGCTGCCTTAAATTCTTATAGAGGAAAACAATAAAGAGAAAAGGGCTCACATTAAATGCAGCAAGGTTCTCCTTCCATAGAATCATTGTTTTACCAGGGCAGTCTGATCAGAGAGGGGAACAGTTGGTGGCTATATCATGACCACAGCCAGCATCATGCCACCATGCCACCAAAGTTGGGAGAAAGTGTAGAATGGATCAGACAAATTAAAAGAGCCTTGGTGGTGCAGGCTGTTAAACACCTAGCACTTAGCTCCAGCTGCCTGCAATTAGTGCAGGCTCGAATCCCACCAGGCTCAAGGCTGACTCAGCCTTCCATCTTCCTGGGGTAGGTTGAGGACCCAATTTTGGACCCAAGATTGTTGGGGGCAATAAGCTGACTTTGTAA
This sequence comes from Naja naja, assembly GCA_009733165.1. Taxonomy (NCBI): domain Eukaryota; kingdom Metazoa; phylum Chordata; class Lepidosauria; order Squamata; family Elapidae; genus Naja; species Naja naja. Next base: position 288,568,962 of record CM019148.1, read on the forward strand.
AAATACTGCTTGGGGCGGGGAAGCCCTAGTAATAAGCAGGCATATACAATAGAATGAAGGCTATTGCTGAGCACATTGGGTGGTGCTCAAAGATTGTATGATGCCCTGAGTCTCCAGAGAAGGGCGGCATATAAATGTGAATTAAAAAAAAATCAAGCAGTGACATTTTTGCTGAGCTATGATGACTCCAGCAGCTGTCCATTTTGATAAAATAATGACATCCTTGTTGTATTCTAATTTTTGTACATAATGTAATGGATAGCAAATCTCTTGAATGGGAGCTTTTTTAAAGGATTTATTTATTTATTCATTCATTCATTCATTCATTCATTCATTCATTCATTCATTTATTTAGTGTATGGCAAATACATGGATTTATAGTGGTTCAAATGTTAATGTCCAGTCCACCCAGCCATTCAAGGACAGGGTGGTCTATGTTGAAAAAAATCAGACATTGGGCCAGTGTAAGCTCTTGATGGACATTCAGACACAATGAAATTGATATTTTGTTGAGGAGCACCACTATCACACTGAAGGGTAGAGACAAGACCCTACTTAAACAATGAGTCCTGGCAGATACCATGTTGAATATGGATCCTGTTCAGAGTTGACCAATGCTGGCGAGGAAGGTCAAAACTTGGCACCTTTTGTGTAGGGTCATAAATACTATTTTAGGTCATAAACATACTACTCTTAGTCTGTAGTTACTACTCTTACTCTGTTTAAGTTCTGAGTCTACCAGCTTCCTTTGTTGAAACCAGTGTAATAGGCCTTCTTGGTCCTGCCTTTGACTCTTCACTCAAAACTGATGATTGAACAACAGGCCATTAGCAGCTCTCTCAAAAGCACTATTCCAAATTGCTTTCTTTCTCTTTCTTAGTCTCCCCCTCCCCAATAGCTTAAGTGGAACCTTTTATAGCCTATGTGAAATCAGTTAAATCATTGAAATGGTACTAACTTCATGTACAAATGACATCTAATCCTCAGCCTGGGAGCCTGTTTGAAGCATAATTGGACAGAGTGAAATGGGAGAAGAATAGCAACATTTCAGTGAATTTTGTTTTACATAACTATTAAACATGCTCAACTCTTTTACTATCAGTTCCTTTCTACCACAATGAAAAGAGACATTTGTGTTAATTCCAATCATCAGCAGTAAGCCACAGTTTGTACTCTGCCAGGTTGCAACAAGACCTCCTAAGCCAATCACAGAATGAAAATATCAATCATGAGCCCATAAAATCTACAAAACCTAGAGCACAGAAAGCACTGCAATCATCTACACTATATTTTTGCATATTGTGACTTGTTTGTAAGTGTTTTATAAACCTCAAGCAATTCAAACTGAAGTGTGAGCCAAGGATATAATATTTCATTCATTTACTAGGCTGCTTAATAATTTCAGTAATTTATTTCCATCATTTATGCACTGCACTCACAATAGAGCTTTATGCAGTTGCCTTTTTGATTGAAGGCACTTATATTTTCAAAAAATCTCAGGGGTCCCCAAGTCCAGAAATTCCCATAATAATTATCCTATGCAAATGAAAAAAGAATGTAGCATTACAGCAATTTCCCTGCTCTTTGTGGCTGACAGTCAATATTTTCTTTTATGATACTCAAAATCTTCAGAGCAGGAAGATCTACCTGGGCTGATCAAGAAGATTGCAGTATCTCAAAGAACAGTCTACCACATCTTTTTCTGGTGAAGTTCTAGAGATACATTATGTTATGTATGCAGGTTTGAATGTCATTGGTTAAGTTTGAACTGTTCTTGTGAAATGTCAGAAATGATTGGTTTAAAAGAAGGGGAAAACCCTGCACTTTGATTGGCTGGCAACTGCGGCTGCTGGCTATAAGTAGCAGCCACAGACCAGCCAAATCGGGTCTGTTATGAGCTGTAGTCACTAATAAACTCTTCACTGAAGCACTTCGCGTCTGACTCTTCATGCAAATCTAACACTGGCGACGAAGGTGGGATCCTTCCTGAAGAGAGACAACGGGAAAACAAGCCGCAAGAGATGGCTGTGCTGAACACCCACCAGCCCGTTCGATCCGATGGCAGAAGACTGGGACTCATGTGGATTGTTTCCAAATGTATTTGGAGGAAACGATCTCACCGACATTTCGAGAAGCAGAAGAGGGCGGTCTTTCTCACCCACTGCGGTCCGGCGTTTTCAAGATGGTGAAGGCATTGGTGGGAGCTGCAGATGTGAAGGTAATGGACTGGCCCAATTTAGAAAAGTTATTAAGAGCCCATTACGCGCCACAACTATCATGCTTCATTAAGAGACACGAATTCTACAGTGGGATCAAGGGGAAAGCGAAACGTTAATGACTTGTGGCAAGTTTAAGGGACTTTGGGGTGCATGTGAATTTATCAACTTAGAAGAGGCCATGTGATCGATTTGTTCTAGGCCTAAAAGACAAGGTTTTGCAGAGCAAATTATTAATGAAACCTAAGATCACGCTTAAGGAGGCCATAGAAGAAGCTTCTTCAGCGGAAGCTACCAAGTCCTCAGTAGCAGCCATGAAAAAAATTAACAAGGCCACAAGCCATCCTGATATGGAAAAATCCACAACAACCCATTGCGAGCAAATAGATTCTGATTCAGACTGTAGCGAAGTGGAGGAAGGAATTTATAGACTCAGAATGGAGAAGAAAAGGAAAGACCTTGGAAGAAAGAGGCAAGACTTTTATTGCAGAGGTTGTGGGGGGGCACCCTCGCACTGAATGCAAGTTTTTTGATACCATCTGTCGTGTTGTGAAAAAAGAGGTCACCTAGCAGGAGTCTGCAAATCGTCCAGAACTCCACCAAGCAGAAAGAAGTTTCCTGACAAAGATTTCAAGCCTAACAACTTCAGTGAGAAAATGGGGCACAATACAGAAGCAAAAGGGAAGAATGAAACTCATCAAACAGTCACCATTGGTCATTCTTCACCCTTAAGAAGCAGAAAAGTACGTGTGAAGGTACTCATTGAAGGAAGGCCTTGCCAAATGGAAGTGGACTCAGGCTCCTATTTATCTATGGTGTCATGGGACACTATTCACAGGCTACTTCCCAACATTCAGAAGAAGCATTTCCAGAAGCAAGCACTGACTCTTAAAGACTACCAAGGGAACAAGATTCCAGTAGTTGGAACAAGAGAATTCATCATGAAGTTCAAAGGCCACACCAAACGTTTGCCCCTGACCATCGTGGACAAGGACCGCCCAAGCTTGCTGGGACTTGAGTGGTTCAATCCACTAGGCATCGAGGTGACTGGCATCAATCATGTGAGCAACACTGAATGGGAGGAGGCCCTGAAGTCTGAGTTTCCAGAGGTCTTCAGTGATGGATTGGGCAAGTATATGGAGACCCCTATCACTTTCAACCTAGATCCCAAGGTGCCCCCAATTCGCTTAAAGCCCAGAAGGGTCCCATTTGCCTTAAAGGAAAAAAATGATGCACAATTAGATAAACTAATAGCTCAAGGGGTTTTAGAGCCCACTGACCACTCCAGATGGGAGACACCCATAGTCACACCAGTCAAGACTGATGGGTCAATGAGAATCTGTGGGGACTATAAGGGGACATTGAACCATGCACTTCAATAGAGCGCATATCCAGTTCCAGTGGTGCATCACTTATTACATTCACTTGGCAGGGGTACAGTCTTTGCCAAATTGGATCTGGCCCAGGCATATCAACAACTAACAGTTGATGATGCCACTGCAGAGGCCCAAACCATTGTGACTCATAGAGGTGCCTTCAAATGTAAAAGGTTACAGTTTGGAGTAAGCGTGGCACCAGGCATTTTCCAAAGCCTTATGGAAAGGATGCTCCAAGGACTGCCAGGGGTAGTGTCTTACTTTGATGATGTGTTAATCTCTGCTGAAAATGACACTCAATTACAAGAGAGACTCAGAGAAGTCCTTACCAGATTCAAGAAAGCGGGATTAAAAGTCAAGGAAGAAAAATGCACTCTTAGAACTGACAAGGTTGAGTTCTTGGGCTATATGATTGACAAGCATGGCATCCACCCTACAGATGCCAAGGTTCAAGCAATCAAAGAAGCCCCTAGACCTAAATGCAAAACAGATTTGCAAGCCTTCCTTGGACTTATTAACTTTACCACATGTTCCTACCTCAGAAGGCAACCATTGCAGAACCATTACACAGATTGCTTGACAAAAAGTCTGTCTGGGTCTGGGGCAGGAAAGAACAATCAGCATTTAACAGTATTAAAAGACTAATCACGTCTGATTCTGTATTCATACAGTTCTCTGAGAATTTACCTGTTTTACTGACTTGTGATGCATCCCTTTTGGAGTGAGGGAGGTTGAGCCACAGGCTTCCCAGTGGGAGGGAAGCCCCTATTGCATTTTACTCTCGCACCTTGACCAAAGCAGAGAGGAATTACAGCCAATTGGACAAGGAAGCATTGGCAATTGTTGCAGCTATCAAGAAATTTCATGAGTATTTATATGGGGGAACATTTACCATTGTCACAGATCACAAACCTTTGTTAGGCATTGTGGCAGGAGACAAACCGACAAACCTTTCTGACTAGAGACCCCGCTATGGTATTTGGCATATTTTCCCTGGCTTTTTGCATGAATAAGGGCACGGTTTGGGAATGGTTCTGAAGAAAACAAGAATGGGATACCAAATAATGATTTCTGTGAATTAATTGGGCATCTGTTCTATAAAGTGAAATAGTTTATCTTTTCTACCCCATTATTTGAGCTATGTTTGCATGAATTTGTCAGTTGTAAACTTGGACTAATGGCATGTGAGCACTTTCATGTTTTTGTTCTTTTGTCTGTGGCCAGTAAATCTTGACTCTTTAAAGGAAGTTTTGAGTTAGTTTGTTGCTTGGATCTGAAAATGCCATCATCTTTGATGTTCAAAAATGTATTGTGTAACCTAGATTTGATGTAGGCTTCAGTTTGAAAAAACAGTATTAATTGATACTATTTCTACTTTCATGTTCTGAAGAAAGACAATCATTTTAAAGCAGACAAAATATTACAAAATAATTGTAATATTTCTTACAATTAAAATAGTTCTTACTAGCTTAACCTTTGGTGCAAGGAGATTATGTCATCCATATACAAAACATGGTGGATGAGATGATTATTCAATTATGTTTGGAATGCATCATAATATATTTACTGATCTTTTGAAAAGTTGAAAGACTGAGCTGTTTCAGATACTCTTCCCCAGATTTGCTTTGATGTTGCTACTTTCAGTTCATATTATTTTAGTGCTGCCATGTCTTTTTCTAAATAAGCTAGTGATATTCATTTTGAATATGATGGCATCAAAATATTTTAAATAAATAAATAAATCAAGGAACTGAATTCTCTCTCTCTCTAACACACACACACACACACACACAAACACACACACAGAGCCCCATGTCCTACCATTGAATTGAATTGAATTGAATTGAAGTTACTTCCCTAGGGTTGTTTTATAAAGAAAAGTGGGGGAGAAAAAGAAAAAAAAGAGGTTTTTTTTTACAACTATAGTATTTTCTACTAAGTCCTGTATAACCCTAAACACTGGGAAAAGACATATATATTCACACAAGCACCCTCCAGGTAACCTTGTCTTGGATAGCCTTACTATATCTGTGGAGCAAAAAGCTCAAATGTCAGCAAAATAATAGAGAAAAACTGGGTCACCTGATGTTCTTCTGTTCAGATGGTAAACGTAGTCTTTGAGACCCTTCTTTCCCTGAAATAAGGAGTAGGTCATAAAGAGGGAGACCTTGTTGTATCTTCTGTGTTTTGCAGCTCCCTCTCATATGTGATCTATTTGAGTTCTATCCTCTGGATTTTTACAAAAAAATATTTCATTTCATCATTTCTACCCAGTAGGTCCCATCCCATCTCTGCTACTGTTTTAGAAGATGCTCAATGTTTTGTTGTAAGTGTAGATTTTGCTCCTAGATACTTCACCATTTCAGTATTTTAGGACCAAACCTTGGATAATTGGACATATCCTTCTAAATTCTACTTGCCTTATGGAAACATAGAAAAACTTGTTGACTGCTCACACCTACACAAACTATCTGCTTATTTGAATATAGACCGACAAAAGAAACTACCACATCTTACTTCACAAAGTTACATTGTATTCAGGACCAGTGTGCAATGTGTCTGTGGATAATCACTGAAGGAAGAAAATTTTACACACAAGTTTTTGGTAGCAGATATACCAACTGCCTCTCTTATTAAAAAAAACATGATATGGTAGAGCCTACAGACCATTTATAGATGATTTATAAAATATACATCAACAAATACACTTAGGTATGTAGCAATAGCATTTAAACTTATTTACCACTTCATAGCACTTTACAGCCCTTTGTAAGCAGTTTACAGAGTCAGCATATCTGGGTCCTTGTTTTACTGACCTCAGAAAGATGGAAGACTGAGTCAACCTTGAGCCAGTCTGAATCGAGCTCCTGGAGCGAGCAGTAAGTTAGCCTGCAGTACTGCATTTTAACCACTGCGTTAGCATGGCTCTCAATCAATATAATATATCCAATCCAGAGGAAGTACTTTGTGTGAAATGGAGATACCTAAACTTTTTCTCGGTCCCTTTTGGTTTATTTTAAAACTTATTTACTAAAGTTTTTTTTTAAATACCCACATAGATATAAACCTTGGAGTCAATCACATTTAAAAAAAACCCATTTTGGATTAGTCAATTTACTTTTTTTTAAAAGAGAGTTTAAAAAAATGGAGCAGAGTAGCACGAAATTGAGCTGAGTCACTAACAATATTATGTTTAATTACAAGGCACGTTATGTGACACAATTTTAGAAAAGTGCCAGAAAGTTTTAGTTAATTCAGAACTCTAGAATTAAAATTCAGTTTGGAGTTTCCTTATGTCTCAGTGAAAAAGCATGGAGTCCAATAATGAAGTCTTTTAAGTTTCAGTACTCTCGTAATAGGCTTATTTTGCTTATTCTTCAAGTCTTTTGCCTGCTCATCCTACCCCACAAAAAGTGACCTATTTAAACAAATATTTAGATCGGATTTGATGTCTTCAAAAATGTATATCATGCTGAATTACATTAGTATTTATTCTATTATTTTAAAAGACACTAAGTATTATAGGCATCCTGCATCTTTAATGATTTATGAGCCAGGGTAAACAAAATCCTTTAAGGGTATTTTCTGGGAATGGGAGAAAATCTTATTTGTGAGTCTTAGACCAGTTGTAAGCCTTCCCTAACCCCTCTAAAAACAGGAAAGGAAGATACATAGGACACATAATCACAGGTAACTGATATGTTAACCATTTTCTATGTACAGTATACTTACCTAATGACCACATGTGGTGATCATTTAAAAATAATTATGTGATTCTAAACAAAGACCATCCCATGCAAGCTGTAACAACTTTACTCTAAAGCACTTCTTTCTCTTGAGATTTACATCCACAGATGTTACTTCCATCCATAGAGAAGAAAAGAGTAATCCTGCTTCACCAGTTGACATATTTTTAAATAATTAATAATGTGCATAGATGGCACAGTGGTTAGAATGCAGTACTGCAGAATAACTCATTGTTCACTCCAGGAGTTCGATTCTGAATGGCTTCAGGTTGACTCAGCCTCCCATTCTTCTGAGATCAATAAAATGAAGACCCAGATTGTTGGGGGCAATATGATAACTCTATAAACTGCTTAGAGAGGGCTATAAAGCACTATGAAGTAGTATATGAGTCTAAGTGCTGTTGCTATACACTGTCAGTGCTGTTTTACAACATTATCTGTATGAGTTGAAAGATGGAAGATGCATTTAAAAAAAAACCATTAGCCATATTAAAAGCCAAGCAAAATATGAAGAAGATACTTAGTTCAACTTTCTTATATTATGCCGATTTATTTCATAAATTAGCAATCAGCAACTGGTCTGGAAATCATAAGTTTGGAAGACCTGGAAATGATATTTAACCCTTTCATTCCCTTTTCTTTCCAGAACTAAAGCTGCAAAATGTTTTCCCAAATAATATTTAGAAAAAAAACAAAACATATGTTCCATATTCTGACTTCTAGGATAATAGATTGCATCTTCTGTATTCTCTGCTACAATGTAGAAGTACTAAATGCAATGACTGGAAAATATCTTTAGAACAAGAATAGGATTCTTGTGCAAAAAATAAATTTGAAGACTCTGTTATTTCCCCTCCTCCTATTCTTTGTAATGATAATTTACATTCAACTAGGTCACCTTGTTCAGCAGTTCTGTATTATATAGTGTTAAAGTGGGAGCATTTGGGATAAGCGCAAGCTTGAACATAAGGGTGATAACCAGTTTGCACTCTCCTTTTCCTTCAACCAGTTTCTTAAGCATGCTGTCTATGACTCAGGAGGTACTAAAACCCCATCAATACTAATAGCCATTGATAGTCTGATCATTCATGAACCTGTCCAATTCTTTAAAAAAAAACATCTAAATTGGCTGCCATTACCACAAGTGCTGGCAGTGAATTCTCACTTTAACTATGCCCTGTGTAAAACAATATTTCTTTCTCTCAGTTCTAAATCTTTTTAAATTTTGTTTTCAATAAATGAGCTCAAGTTCTAGCTCTATAAGGAGCATAAACTCTTTTTTTCTCTCTCTGCAAACTTTCTCTGAATATGCTACCCATTTGTTTTTGTTTGTTTTAAAATGCTGGGTATGAGTAATGTTGTAAGTTATTGTTGATCCCTCCAGAATTCTAGCTGAAAATGGGATTGAAACAATTTTGAAAGTCTTGGCATGGCCCTGTTTTGCAAGTTAATTATGTGAAAAACTAAATGAAAAGAAAAGACAAAATAAAAAGATTAGCAAGCTATAACCAATCTTTTTTTTTTAAAAAAAAAACCAATATGCAGAAAATGTGGGTCTGTACTCTTCTGCACAGGGGATGCAATGGCTCAGCCATTAAAGACACTGAACTTGTCAGCTGGAGAGCTGACAGCTGGGTTGGAGATCTGAGCTCCATGCAAAGGGGTGAGTTCCTGTTTCTTGCTCCAGCTCTTGCCCACCTAGCAGTTTGAAAACATGCAAATGCAGTAGATTAATGGGTATCACTTCAATGGGAAGGTAACAGCATTCTGTGCATATTTGGCATATAACTATGTTGGCCACATGGCCACAGAAATTGTCTTCAGACAATGCTAGCTTCCTCGGCCAAGAAACTGAGATGACCACCGTACCATAGAATCGGGCATGGTTGACAAGGAAACCTTTACCTTTTAGTCTTCTACAAGTCTCATTTGATTATAATGCTCACATCAAATTACCTTTTTTTCATTGTTTTCCTACTTACACTTGCTCATTAGCTTGCTACCTAAGGGAGCAGCAGAGACCAAAAAGGAAAGGTAAAAGGTGATTTTGAGATCTATGGATGGAAGAAGGCTTGAAACATGATTAGTTAGGAAGACAGTATTGATTAGAATCTGTTGTGTCTGCAGTCCATGTCACAGTTAAGGTGAAACTTAACAAGCAATTTCATTGTTCTTGTTAAAAAATTAGTTCCAGTCAGTCCTGTATGACTTCAAATCCAGGAGAGTTAAAGCACTGTAAACATTCTTCTACAGTACATGGCTTTGTTAACTACATATAAATATGAGATGAGGCACACAACTAGTTTCTGAATTAAAAATTAAAATGTGACAGAAAAATAAAGTATAATATACCCATGGATGAGTTAAGCTAATTGAATTCAATTTAGTTAATTAAACTGATTTTTTTGTCCTGGATCTACTTACTTCTTATATATATTGATATCTCTTGAACATTCCATTTAAATTAGGTATTCAGTCAAAATTTTACAGAATGTGTATTTCCCATCCCCATCCCCCCCAAAGTATTTTTCTGTCCAAACTTCTCAAATATATAGTGATACATATTTTCCTTTGAACACTTTTCCCTATTTGGAGGAATCCCATTTCCTCTTTCATTCATATGACTATTTTCATATATCAAACAAAACTACCTTTTAGTCTAGCTAAGCCAGCTTGCAGCATTTATGATTCAGTGTAACTTGAAGAATAGGAAATTTGAGTTGCATAAATGGTTTTTCAATATGCTATGTGTATGTCATGTAAATACAAGCTATGGCCCAGAAGGATTCTGGACCCAGATCATGAAAAATCATTTAAGGGGAAAAAATTAAGGAAGAATTCCCCAATTACTATGCCCATGAACATGATGAGAATTTTCAAGTGATTATATCCTCAGAGTTAAAAGGTAGCAGAGCACATGCATAGATACAACACACACACACACACACACACACACACACACAGATAAGATCCTGGGGTTGTTGACTGGATAGCTAGCAGCCTAGGTTCCAGACCTCAAATGCCATGCAATGGAGTGAGCTCCCATCCTTGTCCCAGCTTCTGCCAACCTAGTAGTTCGAAACCATACAAATGTGAGTAGATAAATAGGTTACCACTTTGGTGGAAAGGTAACATTTCTCCATGATGTCATTCTGGCCACATGACCAAGGAAATGTCTTCAAACAGCACTGGATCAATGGCCTTGCAATGGAAATAAGCAACATCCCTATAGTCAGCAATGTCTAGCAAAGTAAAATACAAATGAAGTCTTTTACCTCTCTCTCTCTCTCTAACCCTTCTACCCTCTGGCTATGGTGGTGTTTCAAAACTTGTGTCCTGTCTTTTTAACATTCATTTTACTCCAGTCTTAAATATATTCTTTTGGAGGAAAGCAGCAATTGATTTCAACCGAAGTCATTTTATAAGCAGAATACTTGGTGTTGCAATTTTTTTAGCACAGGCTATCGTGGGTATTTCCAAGGCCAGCCCAAGGCATTTGCTGTTGAATTTACATTTTTCTTCAGTCATGATTAGCAGAAAATCCCAGGAGCCCAATTATGTTAATAATCAAATAACAATGGGGTGCTTTTAAATGACACCAAAAATCTGCTTCTCCAGACTGACTAATGGTTTTGATGGAAAATTGTATGAATGTATCCCAAAGCCTACTTTTCATTGAGCCACTGAATCCTGCAAGCATGATTTACATCCGTTTTGTTTTCTCTCTTTTTTTAAATAGTACTTTTTTTTGAGTGTACAGGAGAATCCATTATCTAAATAAATAATTAAATAGATAAATAAAGCCAAAGTGGTTGTCCAGCATTGGGAAGGTGTCCATGACAGAGGAAATGACTTTGTACAAGCGTGTCTCTTTGTCAAGGAAAACTTCATTATTTGTTAGGAACTGGATGGGCTAATAGCTGTTGGAACTAGCAAATTGCCAGATTTGTCTGACTGAGTCATGGCACTTTATCCCACTACCCTGTCAACAACCTTAATTGAGTTTATCTGAATCATGATTCTTCTAGAAGAAAGCATCTTATGAATCAATCTTTAATAAATCTACTTCAGATTCTAACAAAAGAGGCATTGTGCCTGCAGCACTGAAGCTTGACCTGCAACAGATACTGTATGAATGAGATATAAATGTTAATTCTGCCACCCATTTTGGATGGATATCTAGGAGGAATTAAACTATACCTGCTGTAGTGTTCCTGAAATGGCACTGTTTGTTCCTAATATCTGTATGCCCAGTGTAACATAAGAGAGGAGCTTGGCCAAACATAAAGGTATTTCCCATGATTGGAATATATACCCATTGTCCTTGACCATGTTGGGAACTTATCCACTATATTTCTCTGTTCACATGTTCCTCTTTTTCTCTCTTGTCTTGGCTGGGTCATTAAATAGAATGTGTGATTTCTGCATATAAAGGAGTAGAAATTAGGAAATAAAGCTTTGCTTCTGTTTCCATATAAATTAATGGACAGATATTAGCTCCACTGAGGTCCAAGCCAGAGGTGATATTCAGACCAGTTCTGGAGAACCAGTAGCAGAAATTTTGAGTAGTTCTGAGAACTGGCAAATGCCATCCCTGACTGGCCCCTGACTGGCCCCGCCCCCATCTATTCTCTGCCTCCCAAGTCCCAGCTGATTGGCTGGGTCTTCTTTTGTTGCCCTGCACAGGAGAGCGAAGCTGGAAAGCAGATTAGTAGGATGGGGAGGGAATGAGATTTTGCAATAACCTTCCCCCAGGAGTGGGGTGGGAATGGTGATTTTACATTATCCTTCCCCTGCCACACCCACCAAGCCACATCCACCAAGCCATGCACGCCCACCAAGCCATGCCCACAGAACCGATGGTAAAAAAAATGAATTTCACAACTGGTCCAAGCCATACACAATACTGCTTGGAGTTGCAGAATATTTGTAGTGGGGGCTACCTCTAAAGTGTGCATGAATAGGATTCTAAAATTTGCTCTTAAATCACCAGCAATCTTATCAAAAGAGTGTACATGTATGGGCTATGAAAAAGTATAGGCTGCTCCTGACTTCTGATATTTTTTTTAAAGAAACCAATTGTAGGGTGGGGGGTTGATAACAAAAATCAGCCAAAGATATTTGTTATGTATGCAGGTTTGAATGTCATTGGTTAAGTTTGAACTGTTCTTGTAAAATGTCAGAAATGATTGGTTTAAAAAGTGCGGGAAAACCCTGCACTCTGATTGGCTGGCAACTGCGGCTGCTGGCTATAAGTAGAAGCCACAGACCAGCCAAATTAGGTCTGTTATGAGCTGTAGTCACTAATAAACTCTTTACTGAAGCACTTCACGTCTGACTCTTCATGCAAATCTAACAAAATTTATCTGAATTTTTCTGACCCGGAGCTAAAACTGGCAAAGTGTTCTCACAGCCAAGGCTTTAAGAGTTTGAGACATAGAAAAAGGATGATGTTGCTAATTTATAGATCCTTTCTGTCTATTTTGCTGATTCTTTTATCAACTGTTTTCCCCAGCCCCTGTCTGAAAGATATATGCATTACACAAGGAAAAATTGATTCTATCAGTTTTAGTTTTGCTATTTCTTTTTACATGACTGGCCATAAGTTTCTATTCATCACTGCAGTTTACAAAATGCAGCAAAAGTTCACACCTCTTCATAGACTTTTATGTGTGCGTATGTTTGCATGCACCCTCAAACAGTTTTTCTGGAGGAACTTTGGGCTGATATTTTCCCCATGGAGGTGTTAAGGAACATTGAACTGTGAGTAGTATTGCAAACCCATACAACATGCTGGTTTCAGTATCCTTGTGTGCTGTGGATTCATTTATGTATTCTCTTCCCTCACTGCACAGAATTGTTGTTCAGTGCTGGACAATTTTAACAACAGCATGAGTCATAACATACAGAAATTCAAGGGGAGTTGATTTACTATCCTGGTGATATAATGATGAGATGTACCATATGCTTATCTGAAGTTTTCATATAAACACAGTGGACATGGGAAAAGTTTGCACAGTCTCATCAGTGCTGCTTTGTATTTCATAGAGGACATCACTTCAAAAAACTTATCTGAACAAATGCACCCACTGCACATTAATTGTTGTACTAGCTTGCACTCTTAGGGCTATTTTTCCTTTTGTAACAAAATGAAAGGAAGATTATTGACTAATCTCCAGTCAGTGTTATCACTGATAAAGCATTAACCATTCATTAATATGAACATTGCAAACTACCTTCATTTAAATCTCCCAAGACACTTTTGCCTTGCCAAAAAGTACCTCAACTCATCTCAACTGCAAAAGTAACTTGTGAAACAGATTTACAAATGTGTATATTTTCCCCAATGGCACCCTTTGTATGTATTTTCTTCAATCAGATGGACAGTGCTGTCTTAAATGAACATCAGATTTTATTAGAAAGAAAAAGAATGTACATTTGTACAATTCAGCCCTGATTCAGTTAGATTTGAGACTTTTGATCTTGAATTTTTATTTATTTTTTAATTACATTTATATGCCGCCCTTCTCCGAAGACTCAGGGCAGCTTACAATTTTTTGGGATACAACCCAGTGTGCTCAGCAATAGCCTTCATTCCATTGTATATGCCTACTTATTACTAAGTGGCATTTTTACAAGGTCAGCTAATTGCCCCCAACAATCTTGGGTCCTCAATTTACCTACCCCGAGAGGATGGAAGGCTGAGTCAACCTTGAGCCTGGTGGGATTCGAGCCTAAAGTAATTGTAGACAGCTGGATCTTAAGAGCAGGCATTTAACAGCCTGAGCCACCAAGAATTGACTGAGGTTTGTAGTACGAGGGCAATCTTATTTATTTCAAACCCTTTCAAGATAGTAGAAAAAAGAGGGGGACAAAGAGTGGAGGAAATGTCCATCAGTTACAGTAGAAAAAGTTCAATATAGGTAAAGATCAACCATAGCTGTTGGCCGAACAGGCTGAACATAGCAGGAATAGGCAAATGACAATATAATAATTTTCAATTTGTTGAATATCCAATATCCTATAGAAAATTGGCTGAACCAATACTCCACAAACCCCCATTATCAAAGAGATTAAACCAAATTTATGAGGTATGGCTTTAATGATCATTATTCCCAGAAAGAAGAAATTCAGTTTTGAAGACTTTTAGTTCCAGCGACTGTGTTTATTCACAAAAATATAAAGCAAGCTTATGACTGAGATTGATCCAGCTTGGGTTATGTTTCAGTTTCAAAAACAGAGTTGAACTCTCAGTTGTGTTGGCAAGAATAGATGTTAAATGTGTAACTTTTCATTAACATAAAAGAGAATAAAGCTAATCTTTGTTATAAGAGCTGGAAAAATGAATAAAGTTGTGAATAATGATAACCTAATACCTCAAAAGAGCTCTGAAAGGCAGAGTTCAATAAAACAGTGAAACTCATTTGGCAGCTGTTCATAACAATGTCAGATTACTCTCATGCCCACTCCACACCAGTGATTAGATAGATGACAGATAGCCACAGAAAGAGACAGAGATACAGAGAAATACATGCTAGAGAGAGACAGAGATTTTGAAGTTAAAATTCTGTATATAGCATATAAGAATCCCAGAAGCTGAGAAATAACTATCAAATCTCTGAAGTATTTTGGAAAGCTCCAAAGCACTACAGAGCCATCTGCTTCAATTCATTGCTTCAAAGCAGGTCCCCACTTTGATATATGGAACTGCTTCGAAGGGATGATTCAGTTCAGCTTTGTTGAAACTAATTACCCATTTGCAACTTTGCTTAGCTCCAGTTATATATTATTACCCATAAATAAACACATCGTATACATCCTTTATCATATGTTTATCTCTGTCTGCAGAAAGCAACGCTGTTGGAATAAAGCAGAAGTTGACAACTGCATGTCTTTCCTCATTGAAAGCCAAATGGTTGGAGACTTGAACTTTGAGCATATGAAGAGTACTGAAAGAATATTGAGCATATAAACAGCAAATATCCCTTTGGAAGGAGAAGAATGAGAAGAAGTGGAAGTAGAAGAAGACAAACTATAATAAGTCATGTTAGAAGCAGAGTATGGACTTTGTCCAGATATGTTAACAAACATTCCTTATATTTGAAAGAAAAGGCAGATTGCTTAGAAAAGACACAAACATAGAAACCTTAACATTTCTCTAAAGTACATCTTGAAGATAGCAAAGCCCAAAAGAAAAAAAAAACTAAAGTAAGAAATAACCTTTATGTTATAAAGAAGATAGAGAACCATTTAATTAATAATAGGGCAGAAAGGAAATAGACACTGGGACAATGTGTGCAGAGCATTCCCTTTATTCATCTGTTATTATTAGTCCTAGTGACCAAAAGAGGTTCAGAGATGTGAAAAGAGTATGCATTTCCCACAACTCTTTGTTGCAGTTATGTATCATGTTCATATGCATTAGATATTAGACTTCTTAAGTTCTGAATATATATTTTTTCAATTATGTAAAACACTTATATTTTAGCAGGCGAGCCCGCGGGAGAGGGCCTTCTCTGTGGCTGCTCCGGCTCTCTGGAACCAGCTACCTCCTGAGGTCCGGACTGCCTCCACCCTACTGACCTTCTGCAAAGCAGTCAAAACCTGGCTTTTCCAGCAGGCATGGATGGGGCTGTTGATCTCGCAACTGAGATCTAGCGAGATCCGGCCCTTCTGTTGTTTTGATGTTTTTTAAATTGCTTTTCAATTTTTATAATGTAATTTGTTGTGGGTTTTTTTTGCTGTGAGCTGCCCGGAGTCCTTTGGGAGTTGGGTGGCATATAAGTTTAATTAATTAATTAAATAAATAAATAAATAGCAACTAATTTCTGCTTTTCATTCTGCAGAATTTAACGTTCTACAATGCTAAATTATCTTTTAGTTGTTTTTACGTAGAAATGGTACAAAAGAAAACTTTTCTAATTGAACATTTAAGATGGTTTTTCTGTCAAAAAAGTTTGGTTTTACCTAAGTTAGTGCTTTAAAAAGCGCACTGACAAATCTTCATTATTTGAATAAAATATCATGAGTCACCTTAGTGTATAATGTTAACTTCACCAAAGATAATCTTAAACACATCAGAAAACTATTGTTAGTGAGTTTTGAAGACATCTATATTACAAACCAGTAAAAACAGCATTTTTAGTCATTAGTGATTTTATAGTTTCTCTTCATTCCAGTTGGGCTGTACTAAGACTAAAGGAATTGCCATTTTGTGATTTAGATGCACCACAAATATTTCAGATTTTCAAATATTCAAATATTTTATGAATTTTCTTTTACAATAGCTAATATATTGGTAGAAATGAATGAATGGAATTTCAATTTGAAGAAAAATGTAGGGGTGCAGAGGAAAGTAAAATGCATGGAAGCAACAAGACCAAATCTGGATACTAACTACCAGAGAATAGAACTACTATGGAGCAGGTCACAGGAACATAATCCAACAAGATCAGATAAGTTCACAATGACAACTACCAAATATAAGAAATCCTACAGAGCAGGTCATCTAGTGGACAATAAAAGATTGAAATGGCATGGAAAGGATGGTGTATTAGCAAAGGATAAAAGGACAAGTTGTTCAGGACTCGGTTGGAAGATCTCCAGTTCTTAGAAGCATCTATCATAGCTCTTCTCTTCTCTGTGCCCAGGGTGTTAGCCAAGCAAATGAGTTTGAATATGTGTGCACAAATTATAATTAATTAAAGAATTGTAATTGGTCTAGTAGATTGAAGACATCATCTCTGTTTTGTTCTTGACCATTCCTTTGTATCGAGACTGAAAATGTATGGATTTATCCACTAATAAATCTATCTCCCCCTACTACTTCTTGCTGTGCTACCAAAACTATGTGCTACTAAGCCTCAACTTCCCCATCTAGTTCTAGATTGGTCAGGTAAATTACAAGGGTGTTGACCTTCATGGGGAGTTTGAAAGAGGAAAAGAATGAATGAGCATTAAATGGAAGAATTTGTAACACTTCTGTCCCACTTTTGTGGTGGGAAGTAGGGATTTTAAATCCAATACACAGTTCCGAATTTCAGCTATCAAGACAATTCTGGGGAGACACTCTCCTTTTGATACTTGGTCTGATTGTTTTTGAGATACAAGTGCAAAAGTCACTAGGATATCTTATGAATCCAAAGTATTTGTCAGGTAAAGTGTAAGGGGCAACACAGACAAGCCTGCCAAATCAGGATGATTGGCATCCAAAGCAATAAATTGCCAGAATGCCTCCTCTTGATAAACACAAAACAGAAGCAAACAAAAACAAAGGCAACAAATAACCAAACACTTACAGCTTAATTTAACAACTAGAATCAGTTCTCTGAGAAGACAATTCCATTACTATCAAGAATAAAGCCCACAGTGATAATTTTTAATTGTCTTAATACTCAAATTTTCATTCTAGGCCAAGATTTTGCATATGCAATTAGCAAATAATGTGGCAATTAGCATAAACATTTCTTTAAAAACAACTATAGAAAATTATCATTCCAGCTTGCAGTATTACTCCAGTAATCAAAACATGGACCTCTTTGATGTATATGAAATCATATGTATGTTGGTATTGGCTTGAAAATTATGCAAATTGCACAATCTATATCATTTGACAGTGCATATGATATCAAAGTAGGTTCTACTTGATGTCTATAGGTCAGAGCAATGTTCCAAAGTCCTTTGACCTGAGAAGATTGACATGTGCCTATAAAAAAAATCTAATTTTCATTTCTTCTTAATTTTTAAATTTAGAATGTGGTAAAAATCCTAACAATGAATTAAAATGGATTTCTGTCCTGTTCCAAATTCCTAAATCACACATCCTTTGGAATATACATTCTTGAATCCAGTAACAGCTATTTATGTGTTTATGTGTCTGTCTGTCTGTCTGTCTGTCTGTCTGTCTGTCTGTCTGTCTGTCTCCACCCTCCCCAACAGAATGTAAAAGTTGTACATTTCCTGCAAGGTAGCGTGGATAAAACTAAGTTTATACAATTCATTTAATTTACAAAAATGAAGATTTCACAGTTGCTAGGGAAACTGAAAGCTATGACTTTTATCCTGGGAATTACAAAATCACAGTAGATTTTTGTTTTTGTTTTGTTTTGCTTGTTCCTATGCTATAACCTCTTCCAGAAGTGCAGAACCAAAGAACATAAGAATATCAGTAATTTATGTTGCTCCTCTTCATTCTCCATCTTCTGCTGATCATTAATTTAGCTTTGCCTAGATTCAGCTGATTGGAAATAGGCTACTAGCAATTAAATATAATAGATAAAAGCATAGGAAATGTGCACCTATAGCACCAGTAAAACTTACTTTTTTAGAATATATTTTACAGATGTGAATCTTAAGCAACTTTCTGAAGTAGGTTAGAATTGTAAGTACATGAGGAAAAAGTCCTAATGAGTTATAAAAGTCAGAATTATTTGTGAGTAAGAGCAGTCATGAAATAGTGGTAGGCAGGTAGGTAGATAGATAGATAGATAGATAGATAGATAGATAGATAGATATAGAGATAGATAGATAGATAGATCTATAGATAGATAGATAGATAGATAGGTGTGTGTATGTGTATATATAGAAATCATATATATATATGCACAGATCAACTCCGTAGCCAAGACCCTCATCTCCAGAACCAAACGCCTAGCTGACAAAGACCACTTGAGAACGGAATTACACACCCTCACTAACGTATTAATGTCCAATGGATTCCAAAGAAGCACAATCACCAACCTAATCCGAAGGGAGACTCCCCAAAAAAAAGACACAGAACAGGACAATGGCATCGCCCTCCTCCCTTACATCAAAGGCACCACAGATAAAATCAGCAAAATTCTCCACAAACACAATATCAGGACAGCCTTTGGCACTGACCAAAAATAGCCAACATCTTAAGAAACCCCAAAGACAAGATCCAGCTAGAAAACCAAGGAGTTTATAAAATACCATGCAAAATTTGCCCAGCCACATACATTGGACAAACCAACAGAAGAATAAATGCACGCATCGCAGAACACAAGAACGCAGTCAGAAAAAGAAAAAAACTTCCTCCTTTTCCAGCACCTTAAAGCCACAGGACATGAAATTGATTTTGAGGGATCCAAACTTATCTCCAATACTGAACACTTCAACAAGAGAATAATTAGGGAAGCCATCGAAATAGAGAAACACCCCCATAACATGAATAAACGGGATGATACTTCCCGCCTACCAGACATCTGGAAACTAGCCTAATCAACAAACGAGTCCCAGCCACGAAAACCAACACGGACCCAAAATAACACATGATGGCACCACCAATCTCCTTCACCAGACTCAAACCCAAGCCCACGCCACAGATGAAAGGCAACCACCATCCAGAAACCAGACCATGGCTGCAACACCAGCTGCTACACCCCCTCCAACCCCCAAAGTAAGCAAACTGACACACGCTATAAACACATAGCCAGACCTCAAACTCGAGCCAAACCAAGGCCCAGAATGCCACATCACAGCCTTCCACCCAGGATACTACATCACAGAACTCAGGAGATCACAACACAAAACATCAGGAGGTTGCAGCACAGACAACGACCCAGGAGATTACAGCACCACACCCAGGACGTCACAACAATAGAACTCAGAAGGTTATCACACAGCCCATTACCCAGGTCGTTACAACACAAAAGGCTGAGAGACACACAGCCAGCACCTCAGCCACACAGGGTCTCAGGAAAAAGCCATCCAATCTGCATACATCAACTCCACAAACCAATCAAGAAGTAACAACACAGCCAACTCTAGAGTTTAAAAGGGAAAAACAGCCACGATCACACACTTCTCCCAGGAGAACGAAGCTGGAGACACCAGCCTGAAGATGACGGATGAGATTGTCAAACGTTGCCAAGGTATTCTCAACCTTACACGGACAAGACCGAATACACCAAGACCTATATATATATATATATATATATATATATATATATATATATCTATATCTATATCCTGTGCTGTGATCATCATTTACATTCCAATGTAGTAAATTGGAAATTTCCTAAATTGGATTTAGGACAAGTAGGAATTTGATTTTCTGTATAAAATTGTACAAAGATTATACTTTTCATTCTTAAGTGAAATCAGTCCCATTGTTAGACCAAGAAAGCAGCATTTTTGTTTTTCCTTTTAGTACTTTCTGGAGACATCATCATACATCAGCCAATTTTGTGACATGTTGATGCCAGGGAAGAAGGAGGACAAGAAGGAGGTTCATTTATAAGAAAGAAAAGTGTAATCTCCAAATTACCTTCTAAAAGTAAATCAAATCCTTATCTGCATCAAAGTGTACATTTGTCATGGATGAAAGAAAGGGAGAGAAACTTTCTCAGACTTCTGTTGCTACCACAGATAATTTTGGGGAAATGTCCATTAGACAGATTTGCTTCATCTAGAACCCGATTGTCTTTTGGGCATGAGCAAGAGAACCTATTAGCATCATTTCTGTTAAATACTATTTAGATTTTTAAAGTGCCCTTAAGTAGTTAGATTTGGACTACAAGCCAAGGTTCAACTCTGTTTTCCCAGTAATTTCACAAAAGATTTTGAGCTGGTCATTTCCTCCCTCCCCACAAATGTGGTTGTTTTGAGAATAAGGAGACCTATTTATAATCCCTTTCGCTCTCAAAGCAAAAGTGTTATATACATTCACTTAGTAAATAAAGCATACCATTAATATTATGGTGGCTCCACTTTTACTTTCATGTATGTTATTATTGTTATCATCACCATCATTATCTCAAGGAATGATGCCCATCATGTTTTTTTTTTAATCTCTGCAGTTTTGTTGACTTTCCTTTTGTACGATTAGTACCCTCATTTCCCAGGAATGGATAGATTCTGGGTACATTTTTTTCTGTTATGTTTGCTCAGGGCTCCATGTGATTATCCAAGACTTCATTTGTTTTTGTGCTAGTCTACGAACAGCTAAAACCCAATCAGATACCTTCTGAAATTTTAATGAAAAAATAGAGAGCTATAAGTGTGATACCTGCAAAGATTTGTGATCTTGAAAAGCACTCTTGTCCTATCTTAATTATTTCTCTTAAAAAGCAAAAATGTGTTTGTGCATAAGGGTAGGTGTATATCTAGACTGCTGTGGTTGCTAAGGGCAACTTCATAGCATTCATTTGGCCTGGAAAAGCTTGTCATTACTTCAATTTTTCTATTTCTTTTGCCAGTTAATCTGCATGCTAAGAGTTTATTAGCCAAACTCCCATTTCCTACTTGTTATGTGGCACATTATTTTCCCAACATATATTTCATTAGCAGCTTTCATTCGTAGCATTTTTTCCTCAGCAAATATATCTGCTACTGATCATTGTTATGATAAACTAAAAGACCGAGTGACAAATCTAGAGGCTGGTAAAAAATGGAGCACTAGAAGTCTGGGCCTTGAAAAAAAAATGGCATAACATTTATGGAAAAAATAAACATTTCCTCCTCAGAGTTCAGATCTTATTTCTTTCTTTGTTATTTCCATGCCCCTGCTGTTATACATTGGTGCTCTTAAGCCATTTAAGCTTTATGCCTGTGACTTGTTCTTTATAAAGCCATGGTTTGTTCTTTATGGAGACATGAATTGTTGATTCAGCTCTGTTGACTGGCTTCACTTATTATAGCAGGTAATCATAAATCACAATGTTGTATACAGACTGTAATATACCAAGGCCAAAAGTATACTTGGTTCACTCAGATAGTAAGAGAAATTCTGAGATCCAGCCTCTTTTCCCAATGTTTAGTTTGGAGCAGACAGTGGTCAATTTCAGTGAAGTCAGCAGGGAAGTCTAAACATAAAAGTTGGTGATTGTGGTAGTATTCCTTCCTTACTTCCCTCCTTCCAACTACCTACCTACCTACAACTAACTAAGAAGAAATTAAGATATGATAAAAGTCATACAAATATTCCCAAAGAAGCTGGTGTTACAATGGTTTCAATTTCTTTGTGGGTCTCACAAAATGCATTTTTAACACTACTGTATATGGATTTACTGTTTTTATGAGTGTTGGATTATTTTATGGACAATTTCTTCTATGAATCCTTTTCCTTTCCACTGCTTTTCCCCATTCCCCTTGGAAAGGAAGGGAAGGGAAGGGAAGGGAAAAAAATAAAAGGCACATTTTGGAAATCTTTCTCTTTTTATAAGATGATTTACCAATCACTATTTGGTCAGCTATGTATGTAATATATTAGCAGTATAATATGTTTGGGAGGAGCCATACATTATCAGAAAATAAAATGATTCTATAGGATGCAGTAATAAAAGAAGCAGTTTAAGCTACCCAAAGTAACTATATTGAAAATCAACCAAAGTTAAAAAGAACAGAAACACAAGGTTAAGATATATTTGGCATTCCTACTAACCCTAAAGAATTCACACCAACATGTGAAAGTTAACTATAACACAATTTTTGGAGAAATGTGGGTAGATGAGAAATTGTTGTAGGGATTTTGCAGGAGTGTTGCCAGTTGCAGTGGGCTACTGTAGTGCTCCTAATTAAATAGGGCTCCATTCTTTTTCTAATCTTGTAATTGTAATCTTGCAATTGTAGTGTTTAATTTGTTTTTAATGTATTTATTGTTGTTATTTTTAGTTGTGAGCCGCCCCGAGTCCTTTCGGAGAGGGGGCGGCATACAAGTCCAATTATTAAATTAAATTAAATTAAAATTAATTAATCTATAAGAGGTAATATTCTGAAAGTGAGGTGCAGAAGGAATGCAGGAAAATTAGGATAAGCTCCCTTTCCAAGAATTAAATAATACTCAGGGAGTTCTTGCTTATCAACTACCTTTTTCAGTGACTGTTTGATGCTATGATGTTTGAAAAAAACAACCAGTTTTGTCACCAATCATAGCACTTACAACTGTTGTAGCATCCTCCATGGTCATGTGATTTGCTTTGCTTTTGGTACACATTTATAACCATTGCAGTGTCCTGCATCATTATTTGTGAGTTTCTCACTGGCAGAATTAATGGAAAATATGGAAATGAAATTACAAATTGCAGTTATGTGATGTCCTAACAACAGTGGTGATTTGATGAACAGTGGAAGTAAAGTTGTAAGTCCAGCGCAATCACTTTTTATTTATCTATTTTGCTTAACAACCATGGCATCCAGCAGTGCCAGTCCCAATTGCACTTGATAAGTGAGGACTATATTGATTGCCTGTTTTGATTAAAAAAAATCTGGGAATTGCATCTTGAGAAGTTCATTTGGAACATCTTGAACCAATCACAATCTCAGGCTAACCTATTCAGAAGTTTGCTATAAGAATATGTGGAAATGTTGCTTAGAGATCCCTAGAGGAACAATAACCAAATATGGTGCAAACAAATCAGAAAACAGAATAACAGAGTTGGAATGGATGTTGGACATTTTATAGTTCAACCCCCTGCTCAGGCAGGAAACCCAAATAGTTTCCAATCTCTTAAAAACTTCCAGTGTTGGAGCACCCACACTTCTGTAGGCAAGTCATTCCACTGATTAATTGTTTTAACTGTCAGGAAATATCTCTTTAGTTCTAGGTTGCTTCTTTCCTTGATTAGTTTCCACCCATTGCTTCTTGTCCTGCCCTCAGGAGCTTTGGAGAATAACTTGACTCCCTCTTCTTTGTGTTGAGCCCCTGAGATATTGGAACTCTTCTATCATGTCAGCCCTACTCCTTCTTTTCATTAAACTAGATATACCCAATTCCAGCTACTGTTCTTTATATGTTTTAGCACATCCAGTGAAGGATATGTTAGCAAACAGCTATGAATATTCATCAATGCCTTAGCAACTAATATGAGAAAAATAACCTAAATCTTGAAATATATCCACTGTCTAGTTTTTGCTGTGTATAGTTGCTGGATCAAACCTTTCAAGAATTTGCCTGACAAACAGAAGATACATGTTATCAAACTCTGTTTGAAAAATTCAAGGTCAGCTGAGTTTGTTACTAATGACAGATTATACAAAGCCATATCCAGATAATCCTGATGACTACCTTATTTTACAAATGAAGCAAACTCTGAATTGAATATCAGTTCAGGAAAACAGAGAGCAAAACTAGCCTACTCTTTATTTCATTTTCATTTCGTTGATGTTCATTGCCTCCATTCTACTATGATTGACATGTTATGAGATGGAAATGTAGCATGATATTTCTCATTGTTCATCTGCAGTTTGGCACCACTTAAGAGAAATAAAAAGCTCAGCAGTGAGTTCAGCCATTGTATGCTGATAGAAATGATTACATAAATGTGTTATTGTAATAAATTCATATCCAATAAGGAACAGAACAGAAATGGCTTATTTCTTCCAGTTTTCGGGAACATTTATCTCTGCCATAATCCATGCTGCTATCATGCAGATTCCCCTGTTAAATTGATTGAGCCAATTCAGAAACAAATGAGCATTTCCTTCGTCCCTCAAATTATAGAAGATTACATCAGAGATTCAGATATAATTACTTTCAGAAGTGACTGTCAGGATATATATTCCACAATGTTTTGCTCTGTTTTAAAACTCTTTGCTCTGGTTTAAAATCAAGACACCCTTGTTACTTTCATAAAACCTGTCTATCTCTGGTTTATCCAGCATGAGATCAAATCAACTCTGAATGCATTAATAGGAGCAGGGATAGGGAGGTTTGGTTTCAGCTATGCTGAATTCCTGTAACACTAAAATATGGGAAAGAAATGACAAGTACACACAGCAAATCTATAGCTTAATGTGAAAGAAAACAATTTCACAAATAACTAAATGAAAGATAAGAATCATTGGAGAAGGGAGCAAAAAAGCTGAAATGATGGTCTGAAAAAGCAAGCCCAAAGATAGTCTGCAATGTTTAGTTGTTCCTTGGATGTAATTAGGAAATCACATTGGCCAAACAATGTCAGAAGCAATTTCAATGCCTAATCCAATGAATGAAGCAACTGGTTCAGCAGAATATGTTCAATATTATGTCACCACTAACATGAACCTCACCATAAAACTACCTTCTAAAAACCTGCTCTTTATACAGTTTCTGTACTTCACAACAAATCTTGCCACAATGCAGTATGCTGAAAATACAATGAACTTTGTGGATTCTGGTCTATGACCATAACAAAGATTTGATTTATGAATGCTACATTTGGAAGCAAAGTATGGAAATAAAGTTACAGCTTAGTGTCACTTATAATGAAATTTAAATTACATCCTAGATGGGTGTTACTTAATGAGATTCAGATACATGTAGCTCCAGCCTTGGTGCAGGAGAGGGGGGACTTTGTGTTTTAGATGTATGAGCCAAAGCATGGAAGTAAAGCTTTTGAGTTGTATGAACATTATCTGACTTTGGAAATAGCAAAACAACACACAGTAATAAGAGTAAAACACAACCGATGCTGTGCCTCTGTAAGTCTGAATGCTGTTCCATGCATTTAGGCTTCAAGGGGATTTAAGTATCAACGCATCATGTGGCAAAACAGCCAAAGAAATTCATGAGCTGCTGACAGAGACACACAATGACCAAAATTATCAGTATAGAACAGTTGAAGGATTTAAAGAAACTTTCATTGCTTGGGAAGGAATACTGATAGCTTATTCTAAAACATTTTTGTATGATAGCAATATTTCTGCTGGGTATATCCATAAAATAATATAAATGATTCTAGAAAAAAGCACCCTTCAAATGTATTTTTTCTTGTTTTTCACTGCTAAGATTTTTATTTTATTTTTTATGTTTGTTAGAAAACTCTTACATTGAAAACATTTTTTTAAAGTAACTGCACTAGCTAGTTATCTTCCAAGGCCAATTTGAAGTGTTGGGGTTTTACCAATAAAGCCTTTTAAAATGCTGCTCTAAGATATATTGTCAGAATCAAATCTGTCTGTCCAGAGTGCTCATCACAAAGAGGCCTATTATAGTTCTCCATTCTGATGAGGCCCATACATCATAAACTACTTTTCTGAGGTAGCCCCCATACTAATCAATAACCTTCTCCACAGGTACATAGGACTCACCTTTGCTGTTATTTCTGATATAGACCCCGATAAACTTATTTTATCATCTATGCAGCTCTTAATTTAGTTTGATTACAATTATATAAAAGGTAGATTTTCCACATTTTTAAATAGCGGAACGTTGTTTCTTCTTGTAGCCTTGCTAAGTAAACCAGACAGGAAACATAACTAAATGGATTAATTTTACTTTATTATAAGTCTACATTAATGGAATCTTGCAAGTCTGAAAGCATAAACTTCTCAATACCCCTTTTAACTGCTTGATCCATTTGGGAGGGGAGTTTCTTCCTAAGTTTCTTTCTCTGACCATTATACCATTGGGGGCTCCTCACTCTCATGTATTATTGTTTGCTAGCTGATATCTCTTCTCTTTGTTTCCTAAGGCTATCCACACATTCCATTATTCTTCCTTTGGAAAAGGTCAAGATGGAAGTGGGTAGAACTTGAATTTACTTTCAAATATTTATAAGCTGAGCTAAGGGTCTTTGCTAGTACTTCAATATTTTTGAAAAGCATGGTGTGTTTGTAGCAACATTAAGCCCTGGAAGCTTGGAATACTGGAAGCTTCTTCTCCAAGTTATTTGGATTGGTCATATAATCATGCAAATAAAACAAAAATCTGGAAATCTGAGAACCTCATAGCCAAGTGAAACATTGTATCAGAAACTGAATTTTTTCATTGGCTTCATTCATTAGATACATTATATGGAAGACAAAACTCATATCAGTTTATGCAACAGTTTATGTTTATCTTTGTGATGCAGAGATAAGATTTTACCCATAGAACAACTAATACTTCTTTAAAACCACTACATTGTGAGATATAAATGAAAAATTTGAAGGCTCTGGTATCAGTGGAATGGTGTTGAAAATATTGTAAAATATGTCTGCCTCATAGACTGGTCTACAAAAGCTGGTTATTTTATGCTGCTGTATTTGTTTTCCTCAGTAAAATTTATTTTGCAGTTCTCACACTACATATCCCTTTAAATGGTGATTCACCTATTTTCCAATTACACAAATTTATGAAGCCATTTATGTGTTTTAGGATGAAAGAGTTATCATTTTGGTAAGCATGTGTTACTAACCTGTATCTGCTTCTTATATGAAGCTGGTGAAAAGCAAAAATGTCAATTGAATTCAAAACCGTAACTTATTTTTTAGTCATAATGAAAACAAACTGTCACCCATCTATTTGATCAGTGAACTAATAGTATAGCATGAATTTCAGGTAAATATATTTTATATGTATTTGGGATCATACTGAAATACATTTATATGACTATATGACAAATGTGGAAGTCAAAGCTCAGCCATGTTTCTGTCAACTGTCCAGCTGGCAAATCAAGAAAAGTAACTCCTGGGACATTATTTTACCAAGAGTATAAACTTTATTTTAATAAACCACATTGGCATCAAAGAAGCAAAACCAGCTCTGGATTTCCACTCCAAAAGCATGCATAGTTCATTCCCTCTTTCTCCACGGGCCACCCACAGTCCATTATGTCCACCAATCACTTCTGTTCATTTTGTTATGGAAATCAGCCAGCCCACTGGAACATCTGTTGAGGGTGTCCCAGCAGGGGAGCAATGTCTCATGGAAACTGATGTTGCTTGGATGCCATTTCCTGCACCCTTGCATGCCATTCCACCACCACCCTTTTCTTTGTCAAGTTGCGAGTGAAGCAGAATATAGGTGAAAGTGCAAGTCAGTCTCGACAGTTTCAAATAAAATATATAACAGAAAAGAGGTATCCATTTGAAACCTATTCAACAAAATCAGACTTCTTCTGTGATGGTATGATGATTATAGGCTGAAAAATAGAGCTGTGCAGAGTTTGGCAGGATGATTAAATATGAAAGTGATTTGATGGAATCACTTTATTGATGACACTCCCAAATTAGCTTCTGTTCCACTGTTTCTCTTATTTTTCAGACTTCTGCATATTCACAGAAGATGCCTGCCTGTGAATGCTAAAAACAAAATGCCAGGTGGATTACACTTGTTGAAAAAAGATAAAGAGCTACATCATGACCCCTTGTTTATATCAATCCTGCTTGATGTTGTGCCAATAGCTATCTTAGCCCACCCTTCCTCAGAGCGGTAAGAAAAAAATGTAAAAGAAGTGGCCTAGGTACATTCCCTTGAGTTCCTGAAACAAATGTGAGATTTAAATCATTCCATATCATCTCATGTATAAATAAATGAAGCACGCTGAAGATGAATAGCTGTGGAAGATTTTCTCCAGGTTATAGTTTTAGAGATCTTCTCTTTGAGAGGATTAGGGAAATCACTTTTTGTTTTTCCTCATTTCCCCTCCCTCCCCCAAGTTTTAAAATCTTCTGTGCTACATTTCTATTGCATCACAATGATATTTAATTTGTGAACTTTCCAAGATATGAATACAATATTTTCCCATCACCTCCATGCATCTCTAAAAACCATCAAATTGCAAAGAAAGACCAACAGTAACAAAAATATGCTTTGTGCTCGCTCCTTTTCTCTTCCTCTGATTTCTAACATGGGGAGGGAAGAGTCATTTGTTTTAAGAGATGGTACATATTCTTTTAATATAGTTCTAAGTTGTAGATTCTATTGCAATGTTTAAATATCATATGTCTTTTAGTATTTTTATGAGCCACCTGCATAGGAAAGCCTCATGAAGTCTCACATAGGCACAATAAAAGCCTCAAGCAGAAAACAGAACATGGCCTGAAGGAGGAGCTTTTAAATTTCAGCTTGCTATAGCCGGAGAGTATTTAATGACTTGCATAGGTAAGGTAAGGTGAGTATAGATATCACATTGTATTGGATATATTGTTTGATGAAGAAAATAGTTTTCCAAACACATTTGGCTCCTCCTTGCAGGTATCTTTCACAAGCTCTCTGAAAGCATTGTGAAAACACAGCTTTGTTTAACAATGCTCTCTGCTCAATATGTATTGAGTAGGTAGAGCAGAAAGTATATACCTGTAGAATTTATTCATGAACACAGCCAGCCTTATGTGAAAATTTAACTTTGAAAGGAATCTTTAAAATGTGCATTTTCACATTTATATCTCGCTTGACATTCCCTGGACCACAAGTAACAGATGCTGTCAGTACAAATTGCAGCACTTACGTAATATTATGATATACCTGAAGGAATGCAATTTTTATCTCACCTGTCAGATTCCTACAAAGGTAATTTCCCCCTGCCCTTTCCCATATGGCCTTCTTGTTACTTGGATTTCACTGCTTGCATTTTTCTTAAGGGAACAATATAAAACATGCTTATGCTCATTGAGAATATACAATTTGAAATCCATGCGAAAGATTTCTTATTCTGGGTCTTCCATCTTGATACCTTTGTTTAGTTTCTTTTCCATTTCAGTGTATTCAGGCTCATGCAGATTGAATCCTTTCTCTATTATAGGTTTTTTTTAGCTCATTAATTATAAGGCAAAAAACTCTGTGATAGTTATTGTTGTTACTGTTTTGGCAAACAATTGCTTGAAAAATATTGTTTTTCCTTCAGAAGATAAGACAGCAAGTAAGATAAATATTATGAACTAAACAGATTTAGTTTTTTATAGCAGAATATTAACTGCCCTGTTATATAGATTGAAGGTTTTCTGGTCTTTATGGGTTGTTAGTTCCAGAAATATTATTTTATTGTTCTTGGATTTCCAGATAATAAGTGGATGGCATTATTTTAAAGTATGCATGTCTTGTTCTACTCTTGAGTCAGGTAATGCTAAGTTTCAATGGATTTCTTGTCCAGGCAAAAGAAATCTCTTCTGTCACAATAATTATTATAATTTCATTAGTACCACCTTTAATCTATGAGCTATGCTACTTTGGAGCTCAACTTGATCTTTCAAGGGCCATTCATCTGGAATAAGGCCAGCTCTGTTAGTTTGAAAAATTGGCTTTGGAATTGGCATATGGAAACATGATGAATACAAATAAATGGGCATGAGGCAGCCATTCCACACTGCTACATGATGGCTTTGTCAGATGGATTGGAAAACCTTGTTTAAATAATATTCAGCAATCAGCTTTGAGTTCTTCATCTTTTGGATAAGCCTCTGGTGCTTGTAGTTGCCTAACACATTTGTTTGTTTATTCATTTAAATTATATAGTCACCCATCTCATAAAAAATTCTGAGCAGCTCCCAATTTAAATTTAAAGTAACAGGAATAAACCCATATAAAGACTATTGAAACTAAATACATAAAAACAAAACCTGGTACCAATATGCATACACTAGCCTTACCATGGTGAACAATTTGAAATGCTTTCATAATGAAGATTTACAGCCCATATTTACTGCAACTAGTTTGAGACAACTAGGAGGAGTGGATGTCCTTGGGACCAGGAAGACTTATTTTGTCAAATACTGGCCAATGGAACTGCAAATAAAAAATGGAGGAAAGACACATCACTAAATTTGCTGAATTAATTATTGGTCTCTGATGAATCTGATTCAGTAGATTATCAGAGTAACAATGGCATAAACTTTTGTCTTAACTGCTACTAAACAGTTCAGCAAAACAAATCATTTAATTGACTCACCTATGTTTTTTTTAATTTCTTCAGTAGTATTTATATTAATAAAAATGTGGTTTAAACTATCTTATATCTTGTATGGCTTCTACTTTATGGGGCAAACAAACACTTAAAGGGCAGCTATGCTATATTCATAATCAGAGGTGCTTTCAGCAGGTTCTGACCAGTTCTGGAGAATCAGTAGAGGAAATTTTGAGTAGTTTGGAGAAGCAGCAAATAGCACCTCTGACTGGATTTTACAGTATCCTTCCCCTGCCACACCCACCAAGCCACACCCACAGAACCGGTAATAAAATGATTGAATCCCACCACTGTTCATAATATATATTGCTTGGTATAGTTTGCTAATGAAAGTCAGTTTTATATAGTGCTTTAAAAGCACCGAAAAACTGGGTGCTTATAAACACACACACAAAATATCACTTTAGTAAATTATGTTCTTACATGGATTTGTCTTATGAATGTCATAATGAAGATTAGGTACTCCAAATGAACTGATCATTTTGGTATTTCTGGTATTTTGATGCTTTGTAATTTTGAATCTCAATTGCCAATTATGCTGATAAACAACAGTGACTATTGTTCATACTAAATATTTAATGTGTTTGGTGGGTCAGCCTTCTTGGGAATCAGACCGTGAATCAGCTGTGCAATGTGAGAGTTGTCATTCTGACAATAATCAATGTATAGATTTCCCTACATTAATGTTTTTTAATTATTAAAGTATGAATGAAATTTGCAAAATTTGAGCTGAAAATTAGCATGACAGGGTTTTTTTTTGGCCAAATGCAGATAGTGGTAAAATAGTAATTGATTCCACAATATGAAATATCTAGTATTAGTGTTCAAATAGGCAATAGCTAAGTATTGACCAGTTGTATGAGTTTTCTCCGGATTAAAAAAAACATTTTTGAAAATGAACAGGATGGGGTTCTGGAGGAGAGTTATAGAGGGAAAAGTTCACACACACACACACACACACACACATGCCGTCAGCTCTGATCATACTTTGCTCGCACAAGCACGAAGCCGAAAGTACCAGCCTGAAGATGGCGAGTGGGACCTTGTCGAAACGTTGCCAAGATACTCTCAATCTTACATGGGAAAATACCTGAACACGCCAAGACCTGCATATATATGTATGTATGTATGTATGTATGTATGTATGTATGTATGTATATATGTTTTCATAGATTTTCACAGGTAAAGGTATGTAGGTCTTGGTGTATTATGAAAAAGCCAACCAATCTGCATACATCAACTCCATCAACCAATCAAGAAGTAACAACACAGCCAACTCTGGCAGTTTAAAAGGGAAAAACAGCCTCTATCACACACTTCTCCCAGAAGAATGAAGCTGAAAACACCAGCCTGAAGATGACGGATGAGATTTTGTTGAAACGTTGCCAAGATACTCTCAATCTTACATGGGACAAGACCCGAATACACCAAGACCTACATATATATATATATATACACCCTCACTAACGTATTAATGTCAATGGATTCCAAAGAAGCACAATCACCAACCTAATCGAAGGAGACTCCCCAAAACCAAGACACAGAACAGGACAATGGCATCGCCTCCTCCCCTTACATCAAAGGCACCACAGATAAAATCAGCAAAATTCTCCACAAACACAATATCAGGACAGCCTTTGGCACTGACCAAAAATAGCCAACATCTTAAGAAACCCCAAAGACAAGATCCAGCTAGAAAACCAAGGAGTTTATAAAATACCATGCAAAATTTGCCCAGCCACATACATTGGACAAACCAACAGGAGAATAAATGCATCATCGCGAACACAGAAGCAGTCAGAAAAGAAGAAAAAATTTCCTCCCTTTTCCAGCACCTTAAAGCCACAGGACATGAAATTGATTTTGAGGGATCAAACTTATCTCCAATACTGAACACTTCAACAAGAGAATAATTAGGAAGCCATGAAATAGAGAAACACCCCATAACATGAATAAGCGGGATGATACTTCCCGCCTACCAGACATCTGGAAACTAGCCCTAATCAACAAATGAGTCCCAGCCACGAAAACCAACACCGGACCCAAATAACACATGATGCCACCACCAATCTCCTTCACCAGACTCAAACCCAAGCCCACACAGATGAAAGGCAACCACCATCCAGAAACCAGACCATGGCTGCAACACCAGCTGCTACCCCCTCCAACCCCCAAACTAAGCAAACTGACACACGCTATAAACACATAGCCAGACCTCAAACTCGGAGCCAAACCAAGGCCCAGAATGCCACATCACAGCCTTCCACCCAGGATACTACATCACAGAACTCAGGAGATCACAACACAAAACATCAGGAGGTTGCAGCACAGACAACGACCCAGGAGATTACAGCACCACACCCAGGACGTCACAACAATAGAACTCAGAAGGTCATCACACAGCCCATTACCCAGGTCGTTACAACACAAAAGGCTGAGAGACACACAGCCAGCACCTCAGCCACACAGGGTCTCAGGAAAAAGCCATCCAATCTGCATACATCAACTCCACAAACCAATCAAAAGTAACAACACAGCCAACTCTAGAGTTTAAAGGGAAAAACAGCCATGATCACACACTTCTCCCAGGAGAACAAAGCTGGACACCAGCCTGAAGATGACGGATGAGATTTCAGAAAGCGTTGCCAAGGTATTCTCAATCTTACACGGACAAGACCGAATACACCAAGACCTACATATATATATATATATATATATATATATATATATATATATATATATATGTGTGTGTGTGTGTGTGTGTGTATAAATATAAAATGCATGTAACTGGGACAATATGATGCCCTTATTTTTAAAATAAAACATTTCTTTTTAAGACAGTATTCTTTCTTGAGGATGCTTACAGAAGAGAATGGAGTACTAAGTTGATGCTTGCTAATTTATGAATATTTGTGCTTATATCATCTGTTATCTATGTATATGTATAACTATCATTTTCTCCTCCTTTCCTGAAATGTATAAACATGAAGCATCCTTTTGTTTATAGAAATCCTTCCTGCTATTTTCTAAGGAAATTTCCACACAGCATACGCTAAATAAATAACAACTGCAGGAGCCTTGATTGCTGTTTTTGGGAGTCCTGCATTTGAGTCTACAGTCTATTGAAAAACCATTCCAGACTAAAACCCCAACGACTCCTATGGAAGAAATCATGGGTTAGTAGGTCAAAATGATGCTAACTGTTCCATTGTAAAACCCTGTCATGTGGAATTGTCCCAGAATGCAACCTACTATGTACTTTCTGGAATACCATACATACAAACCATAGGATAGGCCTTCTATCCTTTCCCTGCATCCAATTACCAAATTATTAATCTGAGAGTGAGATGGGTAGTACTTAATTTGATAAATAAATAAATAAACTGGTTGGAGATAGCTGTTATATTATCAATCATGCTAAACAGGAGGAACTGTTTAAATGATAGAGTGTGGAGGGTCTGGTAACACACACATAGGTATGTCACATGGAATGTAAAATAGACACCTAAAAACAAGAACAATGTTACAAAACAAAACAATGTTACTTCAACATATATATTCACGTTATTACCATCACTAATGACATGATTGGAAGGAGTTAAAAAAGCAATGCAAAGCAAGGATAAAGCAATGTTAGTTTAAGCAATAAATTGAACATGAATAAAGCAATGTGAGTTCATAAAGTTTGTAATGATGGGGTCCTATGCCACTCAGGCACAAAGTGAGCCAGTGCACTAAGGATGTCATTTGTACCAATGTAAAAAAGAAATATAATAGCAGATGATGCACAAATTGAAAAAAAAACAGCTAGAAAAAAATAACAAAATATCATGATTTTCACATTGAAGTTGAGCGATTATGGAGGAAGAAATCAGTGGTTGCACCAATAGTAATAGGAGCAATACTTAAAGGGCTGCCTAGATACATGGAAATTTTGAACTTATTAGACCTGAATATCCTGACTTTGCCAAAAACCACTATATTCAAGAACTGCCTATATACTCAGACACTACCTTAATAGCTCTTTGGTCCTTTGTTAGGACTTGAACTATGAAGTTTTTATCAGTCCCAGACTGTGAATTGAATTGAAGATTAAATAAATAACAACAACAATAATAACAATAACAACAACAATAAGTGGTTGTGTGTTTTGAGGAAGTTGTGAACTCTGCCAAAGGCTCAACCATACTTGGCAGATCTTATCAAAGGAGCCTGATGAATAGTGTCTTTCCTATAAATAATATGGAGAGATACAATTTATGGAAATCTTTACTGGATCAGTCATTACCCAGGTCAAGAACAACATCCAGAATCTGAAACAGTAGAACAGAGGCTAGCAGATCAACATTGTGATTTATAATGCAAAATAAAATATTCACAGAAACAGAATTTGGAATTGCAAAGGTCTACCCAGGGCAAAAAAAATCAAAGCTTGCCAAAAATAATAAAAATAACTCAGTCTGTAGAGGCAAACCAGACAGAGTCAGAAGTAAAGAAGGCAGCATAGCTATTAAATTGTTTTCATTCTGGAAATCAAGGCATCCTCTCCTTGGTCCTCTCATCAGATGAGATTCAAGTGATCTAGGTGAAAAGAAATTGAGCAGGTTCAGAGTATTTCTCCAGAAGAGCACTCCACTCTCTCTACTCACAATAGAATTTCCTATGCCTCAGGCTTGAAATTTGGGGCAGGGACAACCTGGAATTGCACCATCTGTAGTTCGATCTAAGCTACAACATCTTGCTTGTCGATGACTTCTCCAGCTTCAACCACAATAATACACAGGCAAATGATACAAACTCAGGTAAACCACTGCAAACTCGATTGCAGAAATATGACTTCAGCAACAGAGTGGTCAACACCTGGAATGCTTAGCCAACCCTGTTGTTACAGCCTCAAACCATTAGAGTTTCATTCTCAAACTGTCTACCATGGACCTCACCCCATTCTTAGAGGTCCTTAAAGAGGGCATGCATAAGCACACCAGTGTGCCTACCGTCCCTGTCTTACTGTCCCCATTTATCTGTATTTACTTTCTTTGTTCATGTTTATGTTCATACCTATACTTGTTATCTTGTACATGTTTGACAAACAAATTAAATAAATTAAATAAATAAAGATCAAGAATTGGGCAACCAAATAAATATGAACTGAATGGTTTGAGTTAAAACATCTGACTGGTCTACACGCACTCACTGACAAGCAATTTGATTACATACTATAAGGAGATAAAATTAAAACATTGGTTAACATTTTGTAAAACCTACCTGATTATGAAAGATCAAACAAAAAGGGCATTAGCAGGCAACTATAGGCAAATTACCAGGTTATCAGTAATTGCAACTTTCAAATTGCTAATTGGTGTGGAACTGATGCATCTAACTGAAAACAAGTTTTTTCCACCTGAGCAGAAAGGATACTGTCCAAACCACAGAAGAACAAAAGATCATCTACTAATTGTCTGGACTATTGTAAGTGCTCTACATGGGGCTGCTCTTGAAGAGTACTGGAAGCTTCAGTAGTTCAGAACACAGTGGCTGAACAATTTTATGTAACTCTAAATTTATGAATGTGTCATCTCTTTTGCAGGAACTGCACTGCCTGCCAATCTGCTTCTGGGTGCAATTCAAGGTGCTGGTTATCACCTTTAAAGTCCTACATGACTTTGAGCCAGGTTATTTGAATTGACTCTCTTCTAATTATCCACCCAGTCCACCAGGGCAAGAAGTCAGGACATGTTATAGGTCCCATTATTTAGGGAATATTATCTGATGGGAACATGTAAAAAGCTTTCTCAGGGGCCACTTCTTTATGGAACATCATCCCCTCCCACTGCAGTACAATTGGCTTCCATCCTGGTCTTCTTCCAAAAGGCCCTAAAATGATGGCTTTGACAATAGGCCCAGAGACCACAAATGAAAATGGAGTCAATTGAGTAACTAATCTATTGTACTTGCCATAAGGAGTAGAGTAGGGATTTTAAAACAATTTTATTATATGATGGATTTTTTTAATTTTGTAAGCCACCTGGAATCACCTATGTGTGGATTGAGCAGCTATATAAATTTGTTTAATAATTATTAATTAACAAAATTATTTTGAGCAAAAGAAGTAAGGTCAAGTTGAATGTAGCTTTGATTGATTAAAATAAGGCATTTGATTCCTTGTTAGACAATGGGAAAGCAAGTTCCTAGAAATAACAGGAGTTAGTAGAAACATCAGAAGCTTTGTGCCAAGATCAATAGCACAACGGAGGACCCAGTTGTTCGTCAATGGTGATAGGCTGGGTAATATCAAAAAGGAATCTTTCAGAGAGACTCACTATCACTAATGTTGTTTGTTATTGCATTGATTTTTCTGTCAATCATGCTGAACAAATTAGTATCAAAACATGCCACCTCCTTTACATAAACAACCTAAAGCTGTATGAAAAAATCTGAAAAACAATCACTTCATTGTACATATATACAGTGAAGATTGTGGAATGTACCACCCTCACAGGGGAAAAATAGTGAAAATTGAAGGGATAAAGCTGCCCTCAGGAAGACCATCACTACAAATATCTGGGCATCCCTTAAGCTGACAGCTTCAAGCACGCTGAAGTCAAGAAGATTAGAAGTGAATACCTCATGAGAATAAAGAAGATCTTGAAGTCCAAACTCAGTGGAAGAAATACCATCAAGGTAATTAACACTCAGGCAATTCCAGTCATTAGATACACAATCAGGATAGTGGACTGGATCAAGCAGAATTAAAATCCTTGGATAGGAAGACTGTTGACAATGAATCATTCATTCAGTGATACTGACAGACTGTATTTACAAGGAAAATATGTGGACATGGAGTGTTGCAAGTATATCAGACAACTGAAGAAGAAAAATGACATTGACAGAATATCTGAAGGACAGTGAAGAAACTGTATTGATGCTTACATACGAAGGCTTACTGAATACTGCAGAGACTAAACTGGACTACAAGAATGATCAAATGAAGAAAGGAAAAAAGACATAGCAAGGGAAAGTATTACATGGAAAGTACATTAAAAACAAGTAAGGCAAAGCAGATACCACCATGACCTGGTAATGGCTAAGAAAAGGAACAATGAAGAAAAAGATTGAGGGACTAGTTCTCACCACACAAGATCAAGTCTTAAGAAGAAATGAATATAAAACCAGAATTGAGAACAGATAGCAAATGCTTTAAAGAAACTGAAGAAACACCTGGTTAGCTGTAATAAAACTGCACAACTACTACAAACAATGGCATGACAAAATAGAAACAATGATGAATTGGAACATATGCAAAAATACCATTTGCCTGCAAACAAGAATTGATGGGACCACAAAACAGACAAAATAATAGAAAATATAGAACTTACAATGCTCTAGGACTTTAGAATTCAAACAGACAAGCACCTGCCTTATAACAGATGTAACATTTGTTGATAAAAGAAAAAGGAAAAAATCTGGATAGTGGATGTGGCCATACAGTGACAAAGAAGAGCAGAGAAAGAACTGGAGATCAATCACAAAATACAAGGCCTGCAAATAGAAGTACAAGTAATCAATCAATCAGAATAGAGAGCTGGAGGGACCTTGGAGGTCTTTAGTCCAACCCCTGCTCAAGCAGGAGACCCTATGTTCGTGATGGTGAACCTATGACATGCATGCGGGAAGTGGCATGCAAAG